>CAWVNZ010001521.1:0-236297 GCA_963930735.1 Dioctria linearis
AGGGATTGCCTTTTCTATAGTAAATTATTCAAAAACTAATTTTATACTGTCGCAAATTTTAATTACGCCAGGGATTGCCTTTTCTATAGTAAATTATTCAAAAACTAATTTTATACTGTCGCAAATTTTAATTGCGCCAGGGATTGCCTTTTATATAGTAAATTTTTCAAAAACTAATTTTATACTGTCACAAATTTTATGTGCGCCAGGGATTGCCTTTTCTATAGTAAATTATTCAAAAAATAATTTTCTACTGTCGCAAATTTTAATTGCGCCAGGGATTGCCTTTTCTATAGTAAATTATTCAAAAACTAATTTTCTACTGTCGCAAATTTTAATTACGCCAGGGATTGCCTTTTCTATAGTAAATTATTCAAAAAATAATTTTCAACTGTCACAAATTTTAATTGCGCCAGGGATTGCCTTTTCTATAGTAAATTATTCAAAAAATAATTTTCAACTGTCACAAATTTTAATTGCGCCAGGGATTGCCTTTTCTATAGTAAATTATTCAAAAAATAATTTTCAACTGTCACAAATTTTAATTGCGCCAGGGATTGCCTTTTCTATAGTAAATTATTCAAAAATAATTTTCAACTGTCGCAAATTTTAAATATCCCAGGGATTGCCTTTTCTACAGTAAATTATTCAAAAAATAATTTTATACTGTCGCAAATTTTAATTGCGCCAGGGATTGCCTTTTCTATAGTAAATTATTCAAAAAATAATTTTATACTGTCGCAAATTTTATGTGCGCCAGGGATTGCCTTTTCTATAGTAAATTATTCAAAAAATAATTTTATACTGTCGCAAATTTTATATGCGCCAGGATTGCCTTTTCTATAGTAAATTATTCAAAAAATAATTTTCAACTGTCGCAAATTTTAAATATCCCAGGGATTGCCTTTTCTACAGTAAATTATTCAAAAAATAATTTTCAACTGTCGCAAATTTTAAATATCCCAGGGATTGCCTTTTCTATAGTAAATTATTCAAAAAATAATTTTATACTGTCGCAAATTTTAAATATCCCAGGGATTGCCTTTTCTATAGTAAATTATTCAAAAAATAATTTTATACTGTCGCAAATTTTATGTGCGCCAGGGATTGCCTTTTCTATAGTAAATTATTCAAAAAATAATTTTATACTGTCGCAAATTTTATGTGCGCCAGGGATTGCCTTTTCTATAGTAAATTATTCAAAAAATTATTTTCAACTGTCACAAATTTTAAATATCCCAGGGATTGCCTTTTCTATAGTAAATTATTCAAAAAATAATTTTCAACTGTCACAAATTTTAATTGCGCCAGGGATTGCCTTTTCTATAGTAAATTATTCAAAAAATAATTTTCAACTGTCACAAATTTTAATTGCGCCAGGGATTGCCTTTTCTATAGTAAATTATTCAAAAACTAATTTTATACTGTCGCAAATTTTAAATATCCCAGGGATTGCCTTTTCTATAGTAAATTATTCAAAAACTAATTTTCTACTGTCGCAAATTTTAATTGCGCCAGGGATTGCCTTTTCTATAGTAAATTATTCAAAAAATAATTTTATACTGTCGCAAATTTTAAATATCCCAGGGATTGCCTTTTCTACAGTAAATTATTCAAAAACTAATTTTATACTGTCGCAAATTTTATGTGCGCCAGGGATTGCCTTTTCTATAGTAAATTATTCAAAAACTAATTTTATACTGTCGCAAATTTTATGTGCGCCAGGGATTGCCTTTTCTATAGTAAATTATTCAAAAAATAATTTTATACTGTCGCAAATTTTATGTGCGCCAGGGATTGCCTTTTCTATAGTAAATTATTCAAAAAATAATTTTCAACTGTCACAAATTTTAAATATCCCAGGGATTGCCTTTTCTATAGTAAATTATTCAAAAAATAATTTTCAACTGTCACAAATTTTAATTGCGCCAGGGATTGCCTTTTCTATAGTAAATTATTCAAAAAATAATTTTCAACTGTCACAAATTTTAATTGCGCCAGGGATTGCCTTTTCTATAGTAAATTATTCAAAAACTAATTTTATACTGTCGCAAATTTTAAATATCCCAGGGATTGCCTTTTCTATAGTAAATTATTCAAAAACTAATTTTCTACTGTCGCAAATTTTAATTGCGCCAGGGATTGCCTTTTCTATAGTAAATTATTCAAAAAATAATTTTATACTGTCGCAAATTTTAAATATCCCAGGGATTGCCTTTTCTACAGTAAATTATTCAAAAACTAATTTTATACTGTCGCAAATTTTAATTGCGCCAGGGATTGCCTTTTCTATAGTAAATTTTTCAAAAACTAATTTTATACTGTCGCAAATTTTATGTGCGCCAGGGATTGCCTTTTATATAGTAAATTATTCAAAAACTAATTTTATACTGTCGCAAATTTTATGTGCGCCAGGGATTGCCTTTTCTATAGTAAATTATTCAAAAACTAATTTTATACTGTCGCAAATTTTAATTGCGCCAGGGATTGCCTTTTCTATAGTAAATTATTCAAAAAATAATTTTCAACTGTCACAAATTTTAATTGCGCCAGGGATTGCCTTTTCTATAGTAAATTATTCAAAAAATAATTTTCAACTGTCACAAATTTTAATTGCGCCAGGGATTGCCTTTTCTATAGTAAATTATTCAAAAACTAATTTTATACTGTCGCAAATTTTAATTACGCCAGGGATTGCCTTTTCTATAGTAAATTATTCAAAAACTAATTTTATACTGTCGCAAATTTTATGTGCGCCAGGGATTGCCTTTTCTACAGTAAATTATTCAAAAAATAATTTTATACTGTCGCAAATTTTAAATATCCCAGGGATTGCCTTTTCTATAGTAAATTATTCAAAAAATAATTTTATACTGTCGCAAATTTTAAATATCCCAGGGATTGCCTTTTCTATAGTAAATTATTCAAAAACTAATTTTCTACTGTCGCAAATTTTAAATATCCCAGGGATTGCCTTTTCTATAGTAAATTATTCAAAAACTAATTTTATACTGTCGCAAATTTTAATTGCGCCAGGGATTGCCTTTTCTATAGTAAATTATTCAAAAAATAATTTTCAACTGTCACAAATTTTAATTACGCCAGGGATTGCCTTTTCTATAGTAAATTATTCAAAAACTAATTTTATACTGTCGCAAATTTTAATTACGCCAGGGATTGCCTTTTCTATAGTAAATTATTCAAAAAATAATTTTCAACTGTCACAAATTTTAATTGCGCCAGGGATTGCCTTTTCTACAGTAAATTATTCAAAAAATAATTTTATACTGTCGCAAATTTTAAATATCCCAGGGATTGCCTTTTCTATAGTAAATTATTCAAAAAATAATTTTATACTGTCGCAAATTTTAAATATCCCAGGGATTGCCTTTTCTATAGTAAATTATTCAAAAAATAATTTTCTACTGTCGCAAATTTTAATTGCGCCAGGGATTGCCTTTTCTATAGTAAATTATTCAAAAAATAATTTTATACTGTCGCAAATTTTATGTGCGCCAGGGATTGCCTTTTCTATAGTAAATTATTCAAAAAATAATTTTCAACTGTCACAAATTTTATGTGCGCCAGGGATTGCCTTTTCTATAGTAAATTATTCAAAAAATAATTTTCAACTGTCGCAAATTTTAAATATCCCAGGGATTGCCTTTTCTACAGTAAATTATTCAAAAACTAATTTTATACTGTCGCAAATTTTAATTGCGCCAGGGATTGCCTTTTCTATAGTAAATTATTCAAAAACTAATTTTATACTGTCGCAAATTTTAAATATCCCAGGGATTGCCTTTTCTACAGTAAATTATTCAAAAACTAATTTTATACTGTCGCAAATTTTAATTGCGCCAGGGATTGCCTTTTCTATAGTAAATTATTCAAAAACTAATTTTATACTGTCGCAAATTTTAAATATCCCAGGGATTGCCTTTTATATAGTAAATTTTTCAAAAACTAATTTTATACTGTCGCAAATTTTAATTGCGCCAGGGATTGCCTTTTCTATAGTAAATTATTCAAAAACTAATTTTATACTGTCGCAAATTTTAAATATCCCAGGGATTGCCTTTTCTATAGTAAATTATTCAAAAACTAATTTTATACTGTCGCAAATTTTAATTGCGCCAGGGATTGCCTTTTCTATAGTAAATTATTCAAAAAATAATTTTATACTGTCGCAAATTTTAAATATCCCAGGGATTGCCTTTTCTATAGTAAATTATTCAAAAAATAATTTTCTACTGTCGCAAATTTTAATTGCGCCAGGGATTGCCTTTTCTATAGTAAATTATTCAAAAAATAATTTTATACTGTCGCAAATTTTATGTGCGCCAGGGATTGCCTTTTCTATAGTAAATTATTCAAAAAATAATTTTCAACTGTCACAAATTTTATGTGCGCCAGGGATTGCCTTTTCTATAGTAAATTATTCAAAAAATAATTTTCAACTGTCGCAAATTTTAAATATCCCAGGGATTGCCTTTTCTACAGTAAATTATTCAAAAACTAATTTTATACTGTCGCAAATTTTAATTGCGCCAGGGATTGCCTTTTCTATAGTAAATTATTCAAAAACTAATTTTATACTGTCGCAAATTTTAAATATCCCAGGGATTGCCTTTTCTACAGTAAATTATTCAAAAACTAATTTTATACTGTCGCAAATTTTAATTGCGCCAGGGATTGCCTTTTCTATAGTAAATTATTCAAAAACTAATTTTATACTGTCGCAAATTTTAAATATCCCAGGGATTGCCTTTTATATAGTAAATTTTTCAAAAACTAATTTTATACTGTCGCAAATTTTAATTGCGCCAGGGATTGCCTTTTCTATAGTAAATTATTCAAAAACTAATTTTATACTGTCGCAAATTTTAAATATCCCAGGGATTGCCTTTTCTATAGTAAATTATTCAAAAACTAATTTTATACTGTCGCAAATTTTAATTGCGCCAGGGATTGCCTTTTCTATAGTAAATTATTCAAAAAATAATTTTATACTGTCGCAAATTTTAAATATCCCAGGGATTGCCTTTTCTACAGTAAATTATTCAAAAACTAATTTTCAACTGTCACAAATTTTAATTGCGCCAGGGATTGCCTTTTCTATAGTAAATTATTCAAAAAATAAATTTTATACTGTCGCAAATTTTAAATATCCCAGGGATTGCCTTTTCTATAGTAAATTATTCAAAAAATAATTTTATACTGTCGCAAATTTTATGTGCGCCAGGGATTGCCTTTTCTATAGTAAATTATTCAAAAAATAATTTTATACTGTCGCAAATTTTAATTGCGCCAGGGATTGCCTTTTCTATAGTAAATTATTCAAAAACTAATTTTATACTGTCGCAAATTTTAAATATCCCAGGGATTGCCTTTTCTACAGTAAATTATTCAAAAACTAATTTTATACTGTCGCAAATTTTAATTGCGCCAGGGATTGCCTTTTCTATAGTAAATTATTCAAAAACTAATTTTCTACTGTCGCAAATTTTAATTGCGCCAGGGATTGCCTTTTCTTTAGTAAATTATTCAAAAACTAATTTTATACTGTCGCAAATTTTAAATATCCCAGGGATTGCCTTTTCTATAGTAAATTATTCAAAAAATAATTTTATACTGTCGCAAATTTTAAATATCCCAGGGATTGCCTTTTCTATAGTAAATTATTCAAAAAATAATTTTCAACTGTCGCAAATTTTAAATATCCCAGGGATTGCCTTTTCTACAGTAAATTATTCAAAAAATAATTTTATACTGTCGCAAATTTTAAATATCCCAGGGATTGCCTTTTCTATAGTAAATTATTCAAAAAATAATTTTCAACTGTCGCAAATTTTATGTGCGCCAGGGATTGCCTTTTCTATAGTAAATTATTCAAAAACTAATTTTATACTGTCGCAAATTTTATGTCCGCCAGGGATTGCCTTTTCTATAGTAAATTATTCAAAAAATAATTTTCAACTGTCACAAATTTTAATTGCGCCAGGGATTGCCTTTTCTATAGTAAATTATTCAAAAACTAATTTTATACTGTCGCAAATTTTAAATATCCCAGGGATTGCCTTTTCTATAGTAAATTATTCAAAAACTAATTTTCTACTGTCGCAAATTTTAATTGCGCCAGGGATTGCCTTTTCTATAGTAAATTATTCAAAAAATAATTTTATACTGTCGCAAATTTTAAATATCCCAGGAATTGCCTTTTCTACAGTAAATTATTCAAAAACTAATTTTATACTGTCGCAAATTTTAATTGCGCCAGGGATTGCCTTTTCTATAGTAAATTTTTCAAAAACTAATTTTATACTGTCGCAAATTTTATGTGCGCCAGGGATTGCCTTTTATATAGTAAATTATTCAAAAAATAATTTTATACTGTCGCAAATTTTATGTGCGCCAGGGATTGCCTTTTCTATAGTAAATTATTCAAAAAATAATTTTCAACTGTCGCAAATTTTAAATATCCCAGGGATTGCCTTTTCTACAGTAAATTATTCAAAAACTAATTTTATACTGTCGCAAATTTTAATTGCGCCAGGGATTGCCTTTTCTATAGTAAATTATTCAAAAAATAATGTTATACTGTCGCAAATTTTAAATATCCCAGGGATTGCCTTTTCTATAGTAAATTATTCAAAAAATAATTTTCTACTGTCGCAAATTTTAAATATCCCAGGGATTGCCTTTTCTATAGTAAATTATTCAAAAAATAATTTTATACTGTCGCAAATTTTAAATATCCCAGGGATTGCCTTTTCTACAGTAAATTATTCAAAAACTAATTTTATACTGTCGCAAATTTTAATTGCGCCAGGGATTGCCTTTTCTATAGTAAATTTTTCAAAAACTAATTTTATACTTTCGCAAATTTTATGTGCGCCAGGGATTGCCTTTTATATAGTAAATTATTCAAAAACTAATTTTATACTGTCGCAAATTTTATGTGCGCCAGGGATTGCCTTTTCTATAGTAAATTATTCAAAAAATAATTTTCAACTGTCGCAAATTTTAAATATCCCAGGGATTGCCTTTTCTACAGTAAATTATTCAAAAACTAATTTTATACTGTCGCAAATTTTAATTGCGCCAGGGATTGCCTTTTCTATAGTAAATTATTCAAAAAATAATTTTCAACTGTCGCAAATTTTAAATATCCCAGGGATTGCCTTTTCTACAGTAAATTATTCAAAAACTAATTTTATACTGTCGCAAATTTTAATTGCGCCAGGGATTGCCTTTTCTATAGTAAATTATTCAAAAACTAATTTTATACTGTCGCAAATTTTAAATATCCCAGGGATTGCCTTTTATATAGTAAATTTTTCAAAAACTAATTTTATACTGTCGCAAATTTTAATTGCGCCAGGGATTGCCTTTTCTATAGTAAATTATTCAAAAAATAATTTTATACTGTCGCAAATTTTAAATATCCCAGGGATTGCCTTTTCTATAGCAAATTATTCAAAAAATAATTTTCAACTGTCACAAATTTTAATTGCGCCAGGGATTGCCTTTTCTACAGTAAATTATTCAAAAACTAATTTTCAACTGTCACAAATTTTAATTGCGCCAGGGATTGCCTTTTCTATAGTAAATTATTCAAAAAATAATTTTATACTGTCGCAAATTTTAAATATCCCAGGGATTGCCTTTTCTACAGTAAATTATTCAAAAACTAATTTTCAACTGTCACAAATTTTAATTGCGCCAGGGATTGCCTTTTCTATAGTAAATTATTCAAAAAATAATTTTATACTGTCGCAAATTTTAAATATCCCAGGGATTGCCTTTTCTATAGTAAATTATTCAAAAAATAATTTTATACTGTCGCAAATTTTATGTGCGCCAGGGATTGCCTTTTCTATAGTAAATTATTCAAAAAATAATTTTATACTGTCGCAAATTTTAATTGCGCCAGGGATTGCCTTTTCTATAGTAAATTATTCAAAAACTAATTTTATACTGTCGCAAATTTTAAATATCCCAGGGATTGCCTTTTCTACAGTAAATTATTCAAAAACTAATTTTATACTGTCGCAAATTTTAATTGCGCCAGGGATTGCCTTTTCTATAGTAAATTATTCAAAAATTAATTTTCTACTGTCGCAAATTTTAATTGCGCCAGGGATTGCCTTTTCTATAGTAAATTATTCAAAAACTAATTTTATACTGTCGCAAATTTTAAATATCCCAGGGATTGCCTTTTCTATAGTAAATTATTCAAAAAATAATTTTATACTGTCGCAAATTTTAAATATCCCAGGGATTGCCTTTTCTACAGTAAATTATTCAAAAAATAATTTTATACTGTCGCAAATTTTAAATATCCCAGGGATTGCCTTTTCTATAGTAAATTATTCAAAAAATAATTTTATACTGTCACAAATTTTAATTACGCCAGGGATTGCCTTTTCTACAGTAAATTATTCAAAAAATAATTTTCAACTGTCGCAAATTTTATGTGCGCCAGGGATTGCCTTTTCTATAGTAAATTATTCAAAAAATAATTTTATACTGTCGCAAATTTTATGTGCGCCAGGGATTGCCTTTTCTATAGTAAATTATTCAAAAAATAATTTTATACTGTCACAAATTTTAATTGCGCCAGGGATTGCCTTTTCTACAGTAAATTATTCAAAAAATAATTTTCAACTGTCGCAAATTTTAAATATCCCAGGGATTGCCTTTTCTACAGTAAATTTTTCAAAAACTAATTTTATACTGTCGCAAATTTTAACTGCGCCAGGGATTGCCTTTTCTATAGTAAATTATTCAAAAAATAATTTTATACTGTCGCAAATTTTATGTGCGCCAGGGATTGCCTTTTCTACAGTAAATTATTCAAAAAATAATTTTATACTGTCACAAATTTTAATTACGCCAGGGATTGCCTTTTCTACAGTAAATTATTCAAAAAATAATTTTATACTGTCGCAAATTTTAATTGCGCCAGGGATTGCCTTTTCTATAGTAAATTTTTCAAAAACTAATTTTATACTGTCGCAAATTTTAATTGCGCCAGGGATTGCCTTTTCTACAGTAAATTTTTCAAAAACTAATTTTCAACTGTCGCAAATTTTATGTGCGCCAGGGATTGCCTTTTCTATAGTAAATTATTCAAAAACTAATTTTCTACTGTCGCAAATTTTAAATATCCCAGGGATTGCCTTTTCTACAGTAAATTTTTCAAAAACTAATTTTCAACTGTCACAAATTTTAATTGCGCCAGGGATTGCCTTTTCTATAGTAAATTATTCAAAAACTAATTTTATACTGTCGCAAATTTTAAATATCCCAGGGATTGCCTTTTCTACAGTAAATTTTTCAAAAACTAATTTTCAACTGTCACAAATTTTAATTGCGCCAGGGATTGCCTTTTCTACAGTAAATTATTCAAAAAATAATTTTATACTGTCGCAAATTTTAAATATCCCAGGGATTGCCTTTTCTACAGTAAATTATTCAAAAACTAATTTTCTACTGTCGCAAATTTTAATTGCGCCAGGGATTGCCTTTTCTATAGTAAATTATTCAAAAACTAATTTTATACTGTCGCAAATTTTAAATATCCCAGGGATTGCCTTTTCTATAGTAAATTATTCAAAAAATAATTTTATACTGTCGCAAATTTTAAATATCCCAGGGATTGCCTTTTCTACAGTAAATTATTCAAAAAATAATTTTATACTGTCGCAAATTTTAAATATCCCAGGGATTGCCTTTTCTATAGTAAATTATTCAAAAAATAATTTTATACTGTCACAAATTTTAATTACGCCAGGGATTGCCTTTTCTACAGTAAATTATTCAAAAAATAATTTTCAACTGTCGCAAATTTTATGTGCGCCAGGGATTGCCTTTTCTATAGTAAATTATTCAAAAAATAATTTTATACTGTCGCAAATTTTATGTGCGCCAGGGATTGCCTTTTCTATAGTAAATTATTCAAAAAATAATTTTATACTGTCACAAATTTTAATTGCGCCAGGGATTGCCTTTTCTACAGTAAATTATTCAAAAAATAATTTTCAACTGTCGCAAATTTTAAATATCCCAGGGATTGCCTTTTCTACAGTAAATTTTTCAAAAACTAATTTTATACTGTCGCAAATTTTAATTGCGCCAGGGATTGCCTTTTCTATAGTAAATTATTCAAAAAATAATTTTATACTGTCGCAAATTTTATGTGCGCCAGGGATTGCCTTTTCTACAGTAAATTATTCAAAAAATAATTTTATACTGTCACAAATTTTAATTACGCCAGGGATTGCCTTTTCTACAGTAAATTATTCAAAAAATAATTTTATACTGTCGCAAATTTTAATTGCGCCAGGGATTGCCTTTTCTATAGTAAATTTTTCAAAAACTAATTTTATACTGTCGCAAATTTTAATTGCGCCAGGGATTGCCTTTTCTACAGTAAATTTTTCAAAAACTAATTTTCAACTGTCGCAAATTTTATGTGCGCCAGGGATTGCCTTTTCTATAGTAAATTATTCAAAAACTAATTTTCTACTGTCGCAAATTTTAAATATCCCAGGGATTGCCTTTTCTACAGTAAATTTTTCAAAAACTAATTTTCAACTGTCACAAATTTTAATTGCGCCAGGGATTGCCTTTTCTATAGTAAATTATTCAAAAACTAATTTTATACTGTCGCAAATTTTAAATATCCCAGGGATTGCCTTTTCTACAGTAAATTTTTCAAAAACTAATTTTCAACTGTCACAAATTTTAATTGCGCCAGGGATTGCCTTTTCTACAGTAAATTATTCAAAAAATAATTTTATACTGTCGCAAATTTTAAATATCCCAGGGATTGCCTTTTCTACAGTAAATTATTCAAAAACTAATTTTCTACTGTCGCAAATTTTAAATATCCCAGGGATTGCCTTTTCTACAGTAAATTATTCAAAAACTAATTTTATACTGTCGCAAATTTTAATTGCGCCAGGGATTGCCTTTTCTACAGTAAATTAATCAAAAAATAATTTTATACTGTCGCAAATTTTATGTGCGCCAGGGATTGCCTTTTCTATAGTAAATTATTCAAAAACTAATTTTCTACTGTCGCAAATTTTAAATATCCCAGGGATTGCCTTTTCTACAGTAAATTTTTCAAAAACTAATTTTCAACTGTCACAAATTTTAATTGCGCCAGGGATTGCCTTTTCTATAGTAAATTATTCAAAAAATAATTTTATACTGTCGCAAATTTTAATTGCGCCAGGGATTGCCTTTTCTATAGTAAATTATTCAAAAAATAATTTTCAACTGTCACAAATTTTAATTGCGCCAGGGATTGCCTTTTATATAGTAAATTTTTCAAAAACTAATTTTATACTGTCGCAAATTTTAATTACGCCAGGGATTGCCTTTTCTATAGTAAATTTTTCAAAAAATAATTTTATACTGTCGCAAATTTTAATTGCGCCAGGGATTGCCTTTTCTATAGTAAATTATTCAAAAAATAATTTTCAACTGTCACAAATTTTAATTGCGCCAGGGATTGCCTTTTATATAGTAAATTTTTCAAAAACTAATTTTATACTGTCGCAAATTTTAAATATCCCAGGGATTGCCTTTTCTACAGTAAATTTTTCAAAAACTAATTTTCAACTGTCACAAATTTTAATTGCGCCAGGGATTGCCTTTTCTATAGTAAATTATTCAAAAAATAATTTTCAACTGTCGCAAATTTTATGTGCGCCAGGGATTGCCTTTTCTATAGTAAATTATTCAAAAACTAATTTTATACTGTCGCAAATTTTAATTGCGCCAGGGATTGCCTTTTATATAGTAAATTTTTCAAAAACTAATTTTATACTGTCGCAAATTTTAATTGCGCCAGGGATTGCCTTTTCTATAGTAAATTATTCAAAAACTAATTTTCTACTGTCGCATATTTTAAATATCCCAGGGATTGCCTTTTCTATAGTAAATTATTCAAAAACTAATTTTCTACTGTCGCAAATTTTAATTACGCCAGGGATTGCCTTTTCTATAGTAAATTATTCAAAAACTAATTTTATACTGTCGCAAATTTTAAATATCCCAGGGATTGCCTTTTCTACAGTAAATTATTCAAAAACTAATTTTATACTGTCGCAAATTTTAATTGCGCCAGGGATTGCCTTTTCTATAGTAAATTATTCAAAAAATAATTTTATACTGTCGCAAATTTTAATTGCGCCAGGGATTGCCTTTTATATAGTAAATTATTCAAAAACTAATTTTATACTGTCGCAAATTTTAAATATCCCAGGGATTGCCTTTTATACAGTAAATTATTCAAAAAATAATTTTATACTGTCGCAAATTTTAAATATCCCAGGGATTGCCTTTTATATAGTAAATTTTTCAAAAACTAATTTTATACTGTCGCAAATTTTAATTGCGCCAGGGATTGCCTTTTATATAGTAAATTATTCAAAAACTAATTTTATACTGTCGCAAATTTTAAATATCCCAGGGATTGCCTTTTATACAGTAAATTATTCAAAAAATAATTTTATACTGTCGCAAATTTTAAATATCCCAGGGATTGCCTTTTATATAGTAAATTATTCAAAAACTAATTTTATACTGTCGCAAATTTTAATTGCGCCAGGGATTGCCTTTTCTATAGTAAATTTTTCAAAAACTAATTTTATACAGTCGCAAATTTTATGTGCGCCAGGGATTGCCTTTTCTATAGTAAATTATTCAAAAAATAATTTTCAACTGTCACAAATTTTAATTGCGCCAGGGATTGCCTTTTCTATAGTAAATTATTCAAAAAATAATTTTATACTGTCACAAATTTTAATTGCGCCAGGGATTGCCTTTTCTATAGTAAATTATTCAAAAACTAATTTTATACTGTCGCAAATTTTAATTGCGCCAGGGATTGCCTTTTCTATAGTAAATTATTCAAAAAATAATTTTCAACTGTCACAAATTTTAATTGCGCCAGGGATTGCCTTTTATATAGTAAATTATTCAAAAAATAATTTTATACTGTCGCAAATTTTAATTGCGCCAGGGATTGCCTTTTCTATAGTAAATTATTCAAAAAATAATTTTATACTGTCGCAAATTTTAATTACGCCAGGGATTGCCTTTTCTATAGTAAATTATTCAAAAACTAATTTTATACTGTCGCAAATTTTAAATATCCCAGGGATTGCCTTTTATATAGTAAATTTTTCAAAAACTAATTTTATACTGTCGCAAATTTTAATTGCGCCAGGGATTGCCTTTTCTATAGTAAATTATTCAAAAACTAATTTTATACTGTCGCAAATTTTAATTGCGCCAGGGATTGCCTTTTCTATAGTAAATTATTCAAAAAATAATTTTATACTGTCGCAAATTTTAATTGCGCCAGGGATTGCCTTTTATATAGTAAATTTTTCAAAAACTAATTTTATACTGTCGCAAATTTTAATTGCGCCAGGGATTGCCTTTTTTATAGTAAATTATTCAAAAAATAATTTTATACTGTCGCAAATTTTAATTGCGCCAGGGATTGCCTTTTATATAGTAAATTATTCAAAAACTAATTTTATACTGTCGCAAATTTTAAATATCCCAGGGATTGCCTTTTATATAGTAAATTTTTCAAAAACTAATTTTATACTGTCGCAAATTTTAATTGCGCCAGGGATTGCCTTTTCTATAGTAAATTATTCAAAAACTAATTTTATACTGTCGCAAATTTTAATTGCGCCAGGGATTGCCTTTTCTATAGTAAATTATTCAAAAAATAATTTTCAACTGTCGCAAATTTTATGTGCGCCAGGGATTGCCTTTTCTATAGTAAATTATTCAAAAACTAATTTTCTACTGTCGCAAATTTTAAATATCCCAGGGATTGCCTTTTCTACAGAAAATTTTTCAAAAACTAATTTTCAACTGTCACAAATTTTAATTGCGCCAGGGATTGCCTTTTCTATAGTAAATTATTCAAAAACTAATTTTATACTGTCGCAAATTTTAAATATCCCAGGGATTGCCTTTTCTACAGTAAATTTTTCAAAAACTAATTTTCAACTGTCACAAATTTTAATTGCGCCAGGGATTGCCTTTTCTATAGTAAATTATTCAAAAAATAATTTTATACTGTCGCAAATTTTAATTGCGCCAGGGATTGCCTTTTCTATAGTAAATTATTCAAAAAATAATTTTCAACTGTCGCAAATTTTAAATATCCCAGGGATTGCCTTTTCTACAGTAAATTATTCAAAAAATAATTTTATACTGTCACAAATTTTAATTGCGCCAGGGATTGCCTTTTCTACAGTAAATTATTCAAAAAATAATTTTATACTGTCGCAAATTTTATGTGCGCCAGGGATTGCCTTTTCTATAGTAAATTATTCAAAAACTAATTTTCTACTGTCGCAAATTTTAAATATCCCAGGGATTGCCTTTTCTACAGTAAATTTTTCAAAAACTACTTTTCAACTGTCACAAATTTTAATTGCGCCAGGGATTGCCTTTTCTATAGTAAATTATTCAAAAACTAATTTTATACTGTCGCAAATTTTAAATATCCCAGGGATTGCCTTTTCTACAGTAAATTTTTCAAAAACTAATTTTCAACTGTCACAAATTTTAATTGCGCCAGGGATTGCCTTTTCTACAGTAAATTATTCAAAAAATAATTTTATACTGTCGCAAATTTTAATTGCGCCAGGGATTGCCTTTTCTACAGTAAATTATTCAAAAAATAATTTTCTACTGTCGCAAATTTTATGTGCGCCAGGGATTGCCTTTTCTATAGTAAATTATTCAAAAAATAATTTTATACTGTCGCAAATTTTATGTGCGCCAGGGATTGCCTTTTCTACAGTAAATTATTCAAAAAATAATTTTATACTGTCACAAATTTTAATTACGCCAGGGATTGCCTTTTCTACAGTAAATTATTCAAAAAATAATTTTCAACTGTCGCAAATTTTAATTGCGCCAGGGATTGCCTTTTCTATAGTAAATTATTCAAAAACTAATTTTCTACTGTCGCAAATTTTAAATATCCCAGGGATTGCCTTTTCTATAGTAAATTATTCAAAAAATAATTTTATACTGTCGCAAATTTTATGTGCGCCAGGGATTGCCTTTTATATAGTAAATTTTTCAAAAACTAATTTTATACTGTCACAAATTTTAATTACGCCAGGGATTGCCTTTTCTACAGTAAATTATTCAAAAAATAATTTTATACTGTCGCAAATTTTAATTGCGCCAGGGATTGCCTTTTCTATAGTAAATTTTTCAAAAACTAATTTTATACTGTCGCAAATTTTAATTGCGCCAGGGATTGCCTTTTCTACAGTAAATTTTTCAAAAACTAATTTTCAACTGTCGCAAATTTTATGTGCGCCAGGGATTGCCTTTTCTATAGTAAATTATTCAAAAACTAATTTTCTACTGTCGCAAATTTTAAATATCCCAGGGATTGCCTTTTCTACAGTAAATTTTTCAAAAACTAATTTTCAACTGTCACAAATTTTAATTGCGCCAGGGATTGCCTTTTCTATAGTAAATTATTCAAAAACTAATTTTATACTGTCGCAAATTTTAAATATCCCAGGGATTGCCTTTTCTACAGTAAATTTTTCAAAAACTAATTTTCAACTGTCACAAATTTTAATTGCGCCAGGGATTGCCTTTTCTACAGTAAATTATTCAAAAAATAATTTTATACTGTCGCAAATTTTAATTGCGCCAGGGATTGCCTTTTCTACAGTAAATTATTCAAAAAATAATTTTCAACTGTCACAAATTTTATGTGCGCCAGGGATTGCCTTTTCTATAGTAAATTATTCAAAAAATAATTTTCAACTGTCACAAATTTTAAATATCCCAGGGATTGCCTTTTCTACAGTAAATTTTTCAAAAACTAATTTTATACTGTCGCAAATTTTAATTGCGCCAGGGATTGCCTTTTCTATAGTAAATTATTCAAAAAATAATTTTCAACTGTCGCAAATTTTATGTGCGCCAGGGATTGCCTTTTCTATAGTAAATTATTCAAAAACTAATTTTCTACTGTCGCAAATTTTAAATATCCCAGGGATTGCCTTTTCTATAGTAAATTATTCAAAAAATAATTTTATAATGTCGCAAATTTTAATTGCGCCAGGGATTGCCTTTTCTATAGTAAATTATTCAAAAACTAATTTTATACTGTCGCAAATTTTAAATATCCCAGGGATTGCCTTTTCTACAGTAAATTATTCAAAAACTAATTTTATACTGTCGCAAATTTTAATTGCGCCAGGGATTGCCTTTTCTACAGTAAATTATTCAAAAAATAATTTTATACTGTCGCAAATTTTATGTGCGCCAGGGATTGCCTTTTCTATAGTAAATTATTCAAAAACTAATTTTCTACTGTCGCAAATTTTAAATATCCCAGGGATTGCCTTTTCTACAGTAAATTTTTCAAAAACTAATTTTCAACTGTCACAAATTTTAATTGCGCCAGGGATTGCCTTTTCTATAGTAAATTATTCAAAAAATAATTTTATACTGTCGCAAATTTTAATTGCGCCAGGGATTGCCTTTTCTATAGTAAATTATTCAAAAAATAATTTTCAACTGTCGCAAATTTTAAATATCCCAGGGATTGCCTTTTCTACAGTAAATTATTCAAAAAATAATTTTATACTGTCACAAATTTTGATTGCGCCAGGGATTGCCTTTTCTATAGTAAATTATTCAAAAACTAATTTTATACTGTCGCAAATTTTATGTGCGCCAGGGATTGCCTTTTCTATAGTAAATTATTCAAAAAATAATTTTATACTGTCGCAAATTTTATGTGCGCCAGGGATTGCCTTTTCTATAGTAAATTATTCAAAAAATAATTTTCAACTGTCGCAAATTTTAAATATCCCAGGGATTGCCTTTTCTATAGTAAATTATTCAAAAAATAATTTTATACTGTCGCAAATTTTAAATATCCCAGGGATTGCCTTTTCTATAGTAAATTATTCAAAAACTAATTTTCTACTGTCGCAAATTTTAAATATCCCAGGGATTGCCTTTTCTACAGTAAATTTTTCAAAAACTAATTTTATACTGTCGCAAATTTTAATTGCGCCAGGGATTGCCTTTTCTATAGTAAATTATTCAAAAAATAATTTTATACTGTCGCAAATTTTAAATATCCCAGGGATTGCCTTTTCTATAGTAAATTATTCAAAAAATAATTTTCAACTGTCACAAATTTTAATTGCGCCAGGGATTGCCTTTTCTATAGTAAATTATTCAAAAACTAATTTTATACTGTCGCAAATTTTAAATATCCCAGGGATTGCCTTTTCTATAGTAAATTATTCAAAAACTAATTTTATACTGTCGCAAATTTTAATTGCGCCAGGGATTGCCTTTTCTATAGTAAATTATTCAAAAAATAATTTTCAACTGTCACAAATTTTAATTACGCCAGGGATTGCCTTTTCTATAGTAAATTATTCAAAAACTAATTTTATACTGTCGCAAATTTTAAATATCCCAGGGATTGCCTTTTCTATAGTAAATTATTCAAAAAATAATTTTCAACTGTCACAAATGTTAATTGCGCCAGGGATTGCCTTTTCTACAGTAAATTATTCAAAAAATAATTTTATACTGTCGCAAATTTTAAATATCCCAGGGATTGCCTTTTCTATAGTAAATTATTCAAAAAATAATTTTATACTGTCGCAAATTTTAAATATCCCAGGGATTGCCTTTTCTATAGTAAATTATTCAAAAACTAATTTTATACTGTCGCAAATTTTAATTGCGCCAGGGATTGCCTTTTCTATAGTAAATTATTCAAAAAATAATTTTCAACTGTCACAAATTTTAATTACGCCAGGGATTGCCTTTTCTATAGTAAATTATTCAAAAACTAATTTTATACTGTCGCAAATTTTAATTACGCCAGGGATTGCCTTTTCTATAGTAAATTATTCAAAAAATAATTTTCAACTGTCACAAATTTTAATTACGCCAGGGATTGCCTTTTCTATAGTAAATTATTCAAAAACTAATTTTATACTGTCGCAAATTTTAATTACGCCAGGGATTGCCTTTTCTATAGTAAATTATTCAAAAAATAATTTTCAACTGTCACAAATTTTAATTGCGCCAGGGATTGCCTTTTCTACAGTAAATTATTCAAAAAATAATTTTATACTGTCGCAAATTTTAAATATCCCAGGGATTGCCTTTTCTATAGTAAATTATTCAAAAAATAATTTTATACTGTCGCAAATTTTAAATATCCCAGGGATTGCCTTTTCTATAGTAAATTTTTCAAAAACTAATTTTCAACTGTCACAAATTTTAATTGCGCCAGGGATTGCCTTTTATATAGTAAATTATTCAAAAACTAATTTTATACTGTCGCAAATTTTATGTGCGCCAGGGATTGCCTTTTCTATAGTAAATTATTCAAAAACTAATTTTATACTGTCGCAAATTTTAATTGCGCCAGGGATTGCCTTTTCTATAGTAAATTATTCAAAAAATAATTTTCAACTGTCACAAATTTTAATTGCGCCAGGGATTGCCTTTTCTATAGTAAATTATTCAAAAAATAATTTTCAACTGTCACAAATTTTAATTGCGCCAGGGATTGCCTTTTCTATAGTAAATTATTCAAAAACTAATTTTATACTGTCGCAAATTTTAATTACGCCAGGGATTGCCTTTTCTATAGTAAATTATTCAAAAACTAATTTTATACTGTCGCAAATTTTATGTGCGCCAGGGATTGCCTTTTCTACAGTAAATTATTCAAAAAATAATTTTATACTGTCGCAAATTTTAAATATCCCAGGGATTGCCTTTTCTATAGTAAATTATTCAAAAAATAATTTTCAACTGTCACAAATTTTAATTGCGCCAGGGATTGCCTTTTCTATAGTAAATTATTCAAAAACTAATTTTATACTGTCGCAAATTTAATTACGCCAGGGATTGCCTTTTCTATAGTAAATTATTCAAAAACTAATTTTATACTGTCGCAAATTTTAATTGCGCCAGGGATTGCCTTTTATATAGTAAATTTTTCAAAAACTAATTTTATACTGTCACAAATTTTATGTGCGCCAGGGATTGCCTTTTCTATAGTAAATTATTCAAAAAATAATTTTCTACTGTCGCAAATTTTAATTGCGCCAGGGATTGCCTTTTCTATAGTAAATTATTCAAAAAATAATTTTCAACTGTCGCAAATTTTAATTGCGCCAGGGATTGCCTTTTCTATAGTAAATTATTCAAAAAATAATTTTCAACTGTCACAAATTTTAATTGCGCCAGGGATTGCCTTTTATATAGTAAATTATTCAAAAAATAATTTTCAACTGTCACAAATTTTAATTGCGCCAGGGATTGCCTTTTCTATAGTAAATTATTCAAAAAATAATTTTCAACTGTCACAAATTTTAATTGCGCCAGGGATTGCCTTTTCTATAGTAAATTATTCAAAAACTAATTTTCTACTGTCGCAAATTTTAATTACGCCAGGGATTGCCTTTTCTATAGTAAATTATTCAAAAAATAATTTTCAACTGTCACAAATTTTAATTGCGCCAGGGATTGCCTTTTCTATAGTAAATTATTCAAAAAATAATTTTCAACTGTCACAAATTTTAATTGCGCCAGGGATTGCCTTTTCTATAGTAAATTATTCAAAAAATAATTTTCAACTGTCACAAATTTTAATTGCGCCAGGGATTGCCTTTTCTATAGTAAATTATTCAAAAAATAATTTTCTACTGTCGCAAATTTTATGTGCGCCAGGGATTGCCTTTTCTATAGTAAATTATTCAAAAAATAATTTTCAACTGTCACAAATTTTAATTGCGCCAGGGATTGCCTTTTCTATAGTAAATTATTCAAAAACTAATTTTATACTGTCGCAAATTTTAATTACGCCAGGGATTGCCTTTTATATAGTAAATTATTCAAAAAATAATTTTCAACTGTCACAAATTTTAATTGCGCCAGGGATTGCCTTTTCTATAGTAAATTATTCAAAAAATAATTTTCTACTGTCGCAAATTTTATGTGCGCCAGGGATTGCCTTTTCTATAGTAAATTATTCAAAAAATAATTTTCTACTGTCGCAAATTTTAATTGCGCCAGGGATTGCCTTTTTCTATAGTAAATTATTCAAAAACTAATTTTCTACTGTCGCAAATTTTAATTACGCCAGGGATTGCCTTTTCTATAGTAAATTATTCAAAAAATAATTTTCAACTGTCACAAATTTTAATTGCGCCAGGGATTGCCTTTTCTACAGTAAATTATTCAAAAAATAATTTTCAACTGTCACAAATTTTAATTGCGCCAGGGATTGCCTTTTATATAGTAATTATTCAAAAAATAATTTTATACTGTCGCAAATTTTAAATATCCCAGGGATTGCCTTTTCTACAGTAAATTATTCAAAACTAATTTTATACTGTCGCAAATTTTATGTGCGCCAGGGATTGCCTTTTCTATAGTAAATTATTCAAAAACTAATTTTCAACTGTCGCAAATTTTAAATATCCCAGGGATTGCCTTTTATATAGTAAATTTTTCAAAAACTAATTTTATACTGTCGCAAATTTTAATTGCGCCAGGGATTGCCTTTTCTACAGTAAATTATTCAAAAAACTAATTTTATACTGTCGCAAATTTTATGTGCGCCAGGGATTGCCTTTTATATAGTATATTATTCAAAAAATAATTTTATACTGTCGCAAATTTTAAATATCCCAGGGATTGCCTTTTCTACAGTAAATTATTCAAAAACTAATTTTATACTGTCGCAAATTTTAATTGCGCCAGGGATTGCCTTTTCTATAGTAAATTATTCAAAAAAATAATTTTCAACTGGCACAAATTTTAATTGCGCCAGGGATTGCCTTTTCTATAGTAAATTATTCAAAAAATAATTTTCAACTGTCACAAATTTTAATTGCGCCAGGGATTGCCTTTTATATAGTAAATTATTCAAAAAATAATTTTCTACTGTCGCAAATTTTAATTGCGCCAGGGATTGACTTTTCTATAGTAAATTATTCAAAAACTAATTTTCAACTGTCACAAATTTTTAATTGCGCCAGGGATTGCCTTTTCTATAGTAAATTATTCAAAAAATAATTTTCAACTGTCACAAATTTTATGTGCGCCAGGGATTGCCTTTTCTATAGTAAATTATTCAAAAAATAATTTTCAACTGTCACAAATTTTAATTGCGCCAGGGATTGCCTTTTCTATAGTAAATTATTCAAAAAATAATTTTCAACTGTCACAAATTTTATGTGCGCCAGGGATTGCCTTTTCTATAGTAAATTATTCAAAAAATAATTTTCAACTGTCACAAATTTTATGTGCGCCAGGGATTGCCTTTTCTATAGTAAATTATTCAAAAAATAATTTTATACTGTCGCAAATTTTAAATATCCCAGGGATTGCCTTTTCTATAGTAAATTATTCAAAAACTAATTTTATACTGTCGCAAATTTTATGTGCGCCAGGGATTGCCTTTTCTACAGTAAATTATTCAAAAACTAATTTTATACTGTCGCAAATTTTATGTGCGCCATGGATTGCCTTTTCTATAGTAAATTATTCAAAAAATAATTTTATACTGTCACAAATTTTAATTGCGCCAGGGATTGCCTTTTCTATAGTAAATTATTCAAAAAATAATTTTATACTGTCGCAAATTTTAATTGCGCCAGGGATTGCCTTTTCTACAGTAAATTATTCAAAAACTAATTTTATACTGTCGCAAATTTTAATTACGCCAGGGATTGCCTTTTCTATAGTAAATTATTCAAAAAATAATTTTCAACTGTCACAAATTTTAATTGCGCCAGGGATTGCCTTTTCTACAGTAAATATTCAAAAACTAATTTTATACTGTCGCAAATTTTATGTGGCGCCAGGGATTGCCTTTTCTATAGTAAATTATTCAAAAACTAATTTTATACTGTCGCAAATTTTAATTGCGCCAGGGATTGCCTTTTCTATAGTAAATTATTCAAAAAATAATTTTATACTGTCGCAAATTTTAAATATCCCAGGGATTGCCTTTTCTATAGTAAATTATTCAAAAAATAATTTTCTACTGTCGCAAATTTTAATTGCGCCAGGGATTGCCTTTTCTATAGTAAATTATTCAAAAAATAATTTTCAACTGTCACAAATTTTATGTGCGCCAGGGATTGCCTTTTCTATAGTAAATTATTCAAAAAATAATTTTCAACTGTCACAAATTTTAATTGCGCCAGGGATTGCCTTTTCTATAGTAAATTATTCAAAAAATAATTTTCTACTGTCGCAAATTTTAATTGCGCCAGGGATTGCCTTTTCTATAGTAAATTATTCAAAAACTAATTTTCTACTGTCGCAAATTTTAATTACGCCAGGGATTGCCTTTTATATAGTAAATTTTTCAAAAAATAATTTTCAACTGTCGCAAATTTTATGTGCGCCAGGGATTGCCTTTTTATATAGTAAATTATTCAAAAAATAATTTTATACTGTCGCAAATTTTAAATATCCCAGGGATTGCCTTTTCTATAGTAAATTATTCAAAAAATAATTTTCTACTGTCGCAAATTTTAATTGCGCCAGGGATTGCCTTTTCTATAGTAAATTATTCAAAAAATAATTTTATACTGTCGCAAATTTTAATTGCGCCAGGGATTGCCTTTTCTACAGTAAATTATTCAAAAACTAATTTTATACTGTCGCAAATTTTATGTGCGCCAGGGATTGCCTTTTATATAGTAAATTATTCAAAAAATAATTTTATACTGTCGCAATTTTAAATATCCCAGGGATTGCCTTTTATATAGTAAATTTTTCAAAAACTAATTTTATACTGTCGCAAATTTTAATTGCGCCAGGGATTGCCTTTTCTACAGTAAATTATTCAAAAACTAATTTTATACTGTCGCAAATTTTATGTGCGCCAGGGATTGCCTTTTATATAGTAAATTATTCAAAAAATAATTTTATACTGTCGCAAATTTTAAATATCCCAGGGATTGCCTTTTCTACAGTAAATTATTCAAAAACTAATTTTATACTGTCGCAAATTTTAATTGCGCCAGGGATTGCCTTTTCTATAGTAAATTATTCAAAAAATAATTTTCAACCGGCACAAATTTTAATTGCGCCAGGGATTGCCTTTTCTATAGTAAATTATTCAAAAAATAATTTTCAACTGTCACAAATTTTAATTGCGCCAGGGATTGCCTTTTATATAGTAAATTATTCAAAAAATAATTTTCTACTGTCGCAAATTTTAATTGCGCCAGGGATTGACTTTTCTATAGTAAATTATTCAAAAACTAATTTTCAACTGTCACAAATTTTAATTGCGCCAGGGATTGCCTTTTCTATAGTAAATTATTCAAAAAATAATTTTCAACTGTCACAAATTTTATGTGCGCCAGGGATTGCCTTTTCTATAGTAAATTATTCAAAAATAATTTTCAACTGTCACAAATTTTAATTGCGCCAGGGATTGCCTTTTCTATAGTAAATTATTCAAAAAATAATTTTCAACTGTCACAAATTTTATGTGCGCCAGGGATTGCCTTTTCTATAGTAAATTATTCAAAAAATAATTTTCAACTGTCACAAATTTTAATTGCGCCAGGGATTGCCTTTTCTATAGTAAATTATTCAAAAAATAATTTTCAACTGTCACAAATTTTATGTGCGCCAGGGATTGCCTTTTCTATAGTAAATTATTCAAAAAATAATTTTCAACTGTCACAAATTTTATGTGCGCCAGGGATTGCCTTTTCTATAGTAAATTATTCAAAAAATAATTTTATACTGTCGCAAATTTTAAATATCCCAGGGATTGCCTTTTCTATAGTAAATTATTCAAAAAATAATTTTATACTGTCGCAAATTTTAATTGCGCCAGGGATTGCCTTTTCTACAGTAAATTATTCAAAAACTAATTTTATACTGTCGCAAATTTATGTGCGCCAGGGATTGCCTTTTCTATAGTAAATTATTCAAAAAATAATTTTATACTGTCACAAATTTTAATTGCGCCAGGGATTGCCTTTTCTACAGTAAATTATTCAAAAACTAATTTTATACTGTCGCAAATTTTATGTGCGCCAGGGATTGCCTTTTATATAGTAAATTATTCAAAAAATAATTTTATACTGTCGCAAATTTTAAATATCCCAGGGATTGCCTTTTCTACAGTAAATTATTCAAAAACTAATTTTATACTGTCGCAAATTTTAATTGCGCCAGGGATTGCCTTTTCTATAGTAAATTATTCAAAAAATAATTTTCAACTGTCACAAATTTTAATTGCGCCAGGGATTGCCTTTTCTATAGTAAATTATTCAAAAAATAATTTCAAACTGTCACAAATTTTAATTGCGCCAGGGATTGCCTTTTATATAGTAAATTATTCAAAAAATAATTTTCTACTGTCGCAAATTTTAATTGCTCCAGGGATTGACTTTTCTATAGTAAATTATTCAAAAACTAATTTTCAACTGTCACAAATTTTAATTGCGCCAGGGATTGCCTTTTCTATAGTAAATTATTCAAAAACTAATTTTATACTGTCGCAAATTTTAAATATCCCAGGGATTGCCTTTTCTACAGTAAATTATTCAAAAACTAATTTTATACTGTCGCAAATTTTAATTACGCCAGGGATTGCCTTTTCTACAGTAAATTATTCAAAAAATAATTTTCTACTGTCGCAAATTTTAATTGCGCCAGGGATTGCCTTTTCTACAGTAAATTTTTCAAAAACTAATTTTATACTGTCGCAAATTTTATGTGCGCCAGGGATTGCCTTTTCTATAGTAAATTATTCAAAAAATAATTTTATACTGTCGCAAATTTTAAATATCCCAGGGATTGCCTTTTCTATAGTAAATTATTCAAAAACTAATTTTATACTGTCGCAAATTTTAATTACGCCAGGGATTGCCTTTTCTATAGTAAATTATTCAAAAAACTAATTTTATACTGTCGCAAATTTTAATTGCGCCAGGGATTGCCTTTTCTATAGTAAATTATTCAAAAAATAATTTTCAACTGTCACAAATTTTATGTGCGCCAGGGATTGCCTTTTCTATAGTAAATTATTCAAAAACTAATTTTATACTGTCGCAAATTTTATGTGCGCCAGGGATTGACTTTTCTATAGTAAATTATTCAAAAAATAATTTTATACTGTCGCAAATTTTAAATATCCCAGGGATTGCCTTTTCTATAGTAAATTATTCAAAAAATAATTTTCAACTGTCACAAATTTTATGTGCGCCAGGGATTGCCTTTTCTATAGTAAATTATTCAAAAAATAATTTTCAACTGTCACAAATTTTAATTGCGCCAGGGATTGCCTTTTCTACAGTAAATTATTCAAAAATAATTTTCTACTGTCGCAAATTTTAATTGCGCCAGGGATTGCCTTTTCTATAGTAAATTATTCAAAAACTAATTTTCTACTGTCGCAAATTTTATGTGCGCCAGGGATTGCCCTTTCTACAGTAAATTATTCAAAAAATAATTTTCAACTGTCACAAATTTTAATTGCGCCAGGGATTGCCTTTTCTATAGTAAATTATTCAAAAAATAATTTTCAACTGTCACAAATTTTAATTGCGCCAGGGATTGCCTTTTCTATAGTAAATTATTCAAAAACTAATTTATACTGTCGCAAATTTTAAATATCCCAGGGATTGCCTTTTCTACAGTAAATTATTCAAAAACTAATTTTATACTGTCGCAAATTTTATGTGCGCCAGGGATTGCCTTTTCTATAGTAAATTATTCAAAAAATAATTTTATACTGTCGCAAATTTTAATTGCGCCAGGGATTGCCTTTTCTACAGTAAATTATTCAAAAACTAATTTTATACTGTCGCAAATTTTATGTGCGCCAGGGATTGCCTTTTCTATAGTAAAATTATTCAAAAAATAATTTTATACTGTCACAAATTTTAATTGCGCCAGGGATTGCCTTTTCTACAGTAAATTATTCAAAAACTAATTTTATACTGTCGCAAATTTTATGTGCGCCAGGGATTGCCTTTTCTATAGTAAATTATTCAAAAAATAATTTTCAACTGTCACAAATTTTAATTGCGCCCAGGGATTGCCTTTTCTATAGTAAATTATTCAAAAACTAATTTTATACTGTCGCAAATTTTATGTGCGCCAGGGATTGCCTTTTCTATAGTAAATTATTCAAAAACTAATTTTATACTGTCGCAAATTTTAAATATCCCAGGGATTGCCTTTTCTATAGTAAATTATTCAAAAAATAATTTTCAACTGTCACAAATTTTAATTGCGCCAGGGATTGCCTTTTCTATAGTAAATTATTCAAAAAATAATTTTCAACTGTCACAAATTTTAATTGCGCCAGGGATTGCCTTTTCTATAGTAAATTATTCAAAAAATAATTTTCAACTGTCACAAATTTTAATTGCGCCAGGGATTGCCTTTTCTACAGTAAATTATTCAAAAACTAATTTTATACTGTCGCAAATTTTATGTGCGCCAGGGATTGCCTTTTCTATAGTAAATTATTCAAAAAATAATTTTATACTGTCGCAAATTTTAATTGCGCCAGGGATTGCCTTTTCTACAGTAAATTATTCAAAAACTAATTTTATACTGTCGCAAATTTTAATTACGCCAGGGATTGCCTTTTATATAGTAAATTATTCAAAAAATAATTTTATTACTGTCACAAATTTTAATTGCGCCAGGGATTGCCTTTTCTATAGTAAATTATTCAAAAACTAATTTTATACTGTCGCAAATTTTATGTGCGCCAGGGATTGCCTTTTCTATAGTAAATTATTCAAAAAATAATTTTCAACTGTCACAAATTTTAATTGCGCAGGGATTGCCTTTTCTATAGTAAATTATTCAAAAACTAATTTTATACTGTCGCAAATTTTAATTACGCCAGGGATTGCCTTTTATATAGTAAATTATTCAAAAAATAATTTTATACTGTCACAAATTTTAATTGCGCCAGGGATTGCCTTTTCTATAGTAAATTATTCAAAAACTAATTTTATACTGTCGCAAATTTTATGTGCGCCAGGGATTGCCTTTTCTACAGTAAATTATTCAAAAACTAATTTTTAAACTGTCGCAAATTTTAATTGCGCCAGGGATTGCCTTTTCTATAGTAAATTATTCAAAAATAATTTTATACTGTCGCAAATTTTAAATATCCCAGGGATTGCCTTTTCTACAGTAAATTATTCAAAAACTAATTTTATACTGTCGCAAATTTTAATTACGCCAGGATTGCCTTTTATATAGTAAATTATTCAAAAAATAATTTTATACTGTCACAAATTTTAATTGCGCCAGGGATTGCCTTTTCTATAGTAAATTATTCAAAAACTAATTTTATACTGTCGCAAATTTTATGTGCGCCAGGGATTGCCTTTTCTATAGTAAATTATTCAAAAAATAATTTTCAACTGTCACAAATTTTAATTGCGCCAGGGATTGCCTTTTCTATAGTAAATTATTCAAAAACTAATTTTATACTGTCGCAAATTTTATGTGCGCCAGGGATTGCCTTTTCTATAGTAAATTATTCAAAAAATAATTTTATACTGTCGCAAATTTTAAATATCCCAGGGATTGCCTTTTCTACAGTAAATTATTCAAAAACTAATTTTATACTGTCGCAAATTTTAATTGCGCCAGGGATTGCCTTTTCTATAGTAAATTATTCAAAAAATAATTTTATACTGTCGCAAATTTTAAATATCCCAGGGATTGCCTTTTCTACAGTAAATTATTCAAAAAATAATTTTATACTGTCACAAATTTTATGTGCGCCAGGGATTGCCCTTTTCTATAGTAAATTATTCAAAAAATAATTTTATACTGTCGCAAATTTTAAATATCCCAGGGATTGCCTTTTCTATAGTAAATTATTCAAAAAATAATTTTCTACTGTCGCAAATTTTAATTGCGCCAGGGATTGCCTTTTCTATAGTAAATTATTCAAAAAATAATTTTCAACTGTCACAAATTTTAATTACGCCAGGGATTGCCTTTTCTATAGTAAATTATTCAAAAACTAATTTTATACTGTCGCAAATTTTAATTACGCCAGGGATTGCCTTTTATATAGTAAATTATTCAAAAAATAATTTTATACTGTCGCAAATTTTAAATATCCCAGGGATTGCTTTTTCTATAGTAAATTATTCAAAAAATAATTTTCTACTGTCGCAAATTTTATGTGCGCCAGGGATTGCCTTTTCTATAGTAAATTATTCAAAAACTAATTTTATACTGTCGCAAATTTTAAATATCCCAGGGATTGCCTTTTCTACAGTAAATTATTCAAAAACTAATTTTATACTGTCGCAAATTTTAATTGCGCCAGGGATTGCCTTTTCTACAGTAAATTATTCAAAAAATAATTTTATACTGTCGCAAATTTTAAATATCCCAGGGATTGCCTTTTCTATAGTAAATTATTCAAAAAATAATTTTATACTGTCGCAAATTTTAATTGCGCCAGGGATTGCCTTTTCTATAGTAAATTATTCAAAAAATAATTTTATACTGTCGCAAATTTTAATTACGCCAGGGATTGCCTTTTCTATAGTAAATTATTCAAAAACTAATTTTATACTGTCGCAAATTTTATGTGCGCCAGGGATTGCCTTTTCTATAGTAAATTATTCAAAAACTAATTTTATACTGTCGCAAATTTTAATTGCGCCAGGGATTGCCTTTTCTACAGTAAATTATTCAAAAAATAATTTTATACTGTCGCAAATTTTAATTGCGCCAGGGATTGCCTTTACTATAGTAAATTATTCAAAAAATAATTTTATACTGTCGCAAATTTTAATTGCGCCAGGGATTGCCTTTTCTATAGTAAATTATTCAAAAAATAATTTTCAACTGTCACAAATTTTAATTACGCCAGGGATTGCCTTTTATATAGTAAATTTTTCAAAAACTAATTTTATACTGTCGCAAATTTTAATTGCGCCAGGGATTGCCTTTTCTATAGTAAATTATTCAAAAACTAATTTTATACTGTCGCAAATTTTAATTGCGCCAGGGATTGCCTTTTCTATAGTAAATTATTCAAAAAATAATTTTATACTGTCGCAAATTTTAATTGCGCCAGGGATTGCCTTTTCTATAGTAAATTATTCAAAAAATAATTTTATACTGTCGCAAATTTTAATTGCGCCAGGGATTGCCTTTTCTACAGTAAATTATTCAAAAAATAATTTTATACTGTCACAAATTTTAATTGCGCCAGGGATTGCCTTTTCTATAGTAAATTATTCAAAAACTAATTTTCAACTGTCACAAATTTTAATTGCGCCAGGGATTGCCTTTTCTATAGTAAATTATTCAAAAAATAATTTTATACTGTCACAAATTTTAATTGCGCCAGGGATTGCCTTTTCTATAGTAAATTATTCAAAAACTAATTTTCAACTGTCACAAATTTTAATTGCGCCAGGGATTGCCTTTTCTATAGTAAATTATTCAAAAAATAATTTTCAACTGTCGCAAATTTTAAATATCCCAGGGATTGCCTTTTCTACAGTAAATTATTCAAAAAATAATTTTATACTGTCACAAATTTTAATTGCGCCAGGGATTGCCTTTTCTACAGTAAATTATTCAAAAAATAATTTTATACTGTCGCAAATTTTAATTGCGCCAGGGATTGCCTTTTCTATAGTAAATTATTCAAAAAATAATTTTCAACTGTCGCAAATTTTAAATATCCCAGGGATTGCCTTTTCTACAGTAAATTATTCAAAAAATAATTTTATACTGTCACAAATTTTAATTGCGCCAGGGATTGCCTTTTCTATAGTAAATTATTCAAAAACTAATTTTCAACTGTCACAAATTTTAATTGCGCCAGGGATTGCCTTTTCTATAGTAAATTATTCAAAAAATAATTTTCAACTGTCACAAATTTTAATTGCGCCAGGGATTGCCTTTTCTATAGTAAATTTTTCAAAAACTAATTTTATACTGTCACAAATTTTAATTGCGCCAGGGATTGCCTTTTCTATAGTAAATTATTCAAAAAATAATTTTATACTGTCGCAAATTTTAATTACGCCAGGGATTGCCTTTTCTATAGTAAATTATTCAAAAAATAATTTTCTACTGTCGCAAATTTTAATTGCGCCAGGGATTGCCTTTTCTACAGTAAATTTTTCAAAAACTAATTTTCAACTGTCACAAATTTTAATTGCGCCAGGGATTGCCTTTTATATAGTAAATTTTTCAAAAACTAATTTTATACTGTCACAAATTTTATGTGCGCCAGGGATTGCCTTTTCTATAGTAAATTATTCAAAAACTAATTTTCTACTGTCGCAAATTTTAATTGCGCCAGGGATTGCCTTTTATATAGTAAATTTTTCAAAAACTAATTTTATACTGTCGCAAATTTTAATTACGCCAGGGATTGCCTTTTATATAGTAAATTATTCAAAAACTAATTTTCAACTGTCACAAATTTTAATTGCGCCAGGGATTGCCTTTTCTACAGTAAATTATTCAAAAAATAATTTTCTACTGTCGCAAATTTTAATTGCGCCAGGGATTGCCTTTTCTATAGTAAATTATTCAAAAACTAATTTTATACTGTCGCAAATTTTAATTGCGCCAGGGATTGCCTTTTCTATAGTAAATTATTCAAAAAATAATTTTCTACTGTCGCAAATTTTAATTACGCCAGGGATTGCCTTTTCTATAGTAAATTATTCAAAAACTAATTTTATACTGTCGCAAATTTTATGTGCGCCAGGGATTGCCTTTTCTATAGTAAATTATTCAAAAAATAATTTTCAACTGTCACAAATTTTAATTGCGCCAGGGATTGCCTTTTCTATAGTAAATTATTCAAAAAATAATTTTCAACTGTCACAAATTTTAATGTGCGCCAGGGATTGCCTTTTCTATAGTAAATTATTCAAAAACTAATTTTATACTGTCGCAAATTTTAATTGCGCCAGGGATTGCCTTTTCTATAGTAAATTTTTCAAAAACTAATTTTATACTGTCACAAATTTTAATTGCGCCAGGGATTGCCTTTTCTATAGTAAATTATTCAAAAAATAATTTTATACTGTCGCAAATTTTAATGTGCGCCAGGGATTGCCTTTTCTATAGTAAATTATTCAAAAAATAATTTTCAACTGTCACAAATTTTAATTGCGCCAGGGATTGCCTTTTCTATAGTAAATTATTCAAAAAATAATTTTCAACTGTCACAAATTTTATGTGCGCCAGGGATTGCCTTCTTTAGTAAATTATTCAAAAACTAATTTTATACTGTCGCAAATTTTAATTGCGCCAGGGATTGCCTTTTCTATAGTAAATTTTTCAAAAACTAATTTTATACTGTCACAAATTTTAATTGCGCCAGGGATTGCCTTTTCTATAGTAAATTATTCAAAAAATAATTTTCAACTGTCACAAATTTTAATTGCGCCAGGGATTGCCTTTTCTATAGTAAATTTTTCAAAAACTAATTTTATACTGTCACAAATTTTAATTGCGCCAGGGATTGCCTTTTCTATAGTAAATTATTCAAAAAATAATTTTATACTGTCGCAAATTTTAATTACGCCAGGGATTGCCTTTTCTATAGTAAATTATTCAAAAAATAATTTTCTACTGTCGCAAATTTTAATTGCGCCAGGGATTGCCTTTTCTACAGTAAATTTTTCAAAAACTAATTTTCAACTGTCACAAATTTTAATTGCGCCAGGGATTGCCTTTTATATAGTAAATTTTTCAAAAACTAATTTTATACTGTCACAAATTTTATGTGCGCCAGGGATTGCCTTTTCTATAGTAAATTATTCAAAAACTAATTTTCTACTGTCGCAAATTTTAATTGCGCCAGGGATTGCCTTTTATATAGTAAATTTTTCAAAAACTAATTTTATACTGTCGCAAATTTTAATTACGCCAGGGATTGCCTTTTATATAGTAAATTATTCAAAAACTAATTTTCTACTGTCGCAAATTTTAATTGCGCCAGGGATTGCCTTTTATATAGTAAATTTTTCAAAAACTAATTTTATACTGTCGCAAATTTTAATTACGCCAGGGATTGCCTTTTATATAGTAAATTATTCAAAAACTAATTTTCAACTGTCACAAATTTTAATTGCGCCAGGGATTGCCTTTTCTACAGTAAATTATTCAAAAAATAATTTTCTACTGTCGCAAATTTTAATTGCGCCAGGGATTGCCTTTTCTATAGTAAATTATTCAAAAAATAATTTTATACTGTCGCAAATTTTAATTGCGCCAGGGATTGCCTTTTCTATAGTAAATTATTCAAAAAATAATTTTCTACTGTCGCAAATTTTAATTGCGCCAGGGATTGCCTTTTCTATAGTAAATTATTCAAAAAATAATTTTCTACTTCGCAAATTTTAAATATCCCAGGGATTGCCTTTTCTACAGTAAATTATTCAAAAACTAATTTTATACTGTCGCAAATTTTATGTGCGCCAGGGATTGCCTTTTCTATAGTAAATTATTCAAAAAATAATTTTATACTGTCGCAAATTTTATGTGCGCCAGGGATTGCCTTTTCTATAGTAAATTATTCAAAAATAATTTTCAACTGTCACAAATTTTAATTGCGCCAGGGATTGCCTTTTCTATAGTAAATTATTCAAAAAATAATTTTCAACTGTCACAAATTTTATGTGCGCCAGGGATTGCCTTTTCTATAGTAAATTATTCAAAAACTAATTTTATACTGTCGCAAATTTTAATTGCGCCAGGGATTGCCTTTTCTATAGTAAATTTTTCAAAAACTAATTTTATACTGTCACAAATTTTAATTGCGCCAGGGATTGCCTTTTCTATAGTAAATTATTCAAAAAATAATTTTCAACTGTCACAAATTTTAATTGCGCCAGGGATTGCCTTTTCTATAGTAAATTTTTCAAAAACTAATTTTATACTGTCACAAATTTTAATTGCGCCAGGGATTGCCTTTTCTATAGTAAATTATTCAAAAAATAATTTTATACTGTCGCAAATTTTAATTACGCCAGGGATTGCCTTTTCTACAGTAAATTATTCAAAAAATAATTTTCTACTGTCGCAAATTTTAATTGCGCCAGGGATTGCCTTTTCTACAGTAAATTTTTCAAAAACTAATTTTATACTGTCGCAAATTTTAATTACGCCAGGGATTGCCTTTTATATAGTAAATTTTTCAAAAACTAATTTTATACTGTCGCAAATTTTAATTGCGCCAGGGATTGCCTTTTCTACAGTAAATTATTCAAAAAATAATTTTATACTGTCGCAAATTTTAATTACGCCAGGGATTGCCTTTTCTATAGTAAATTATTCAAAAAATAATTTTCTACTGTCGCAAATTTTAATTACGCCAGGGATTGCCTTTTATATAGTAAATTTTTCAAAAACTAATTTTATACTGTCGCAAATTTTAATTGCGCCAGGGATTGCCTTTTCTATAGTAAATTATTCAAAAAAATAATTTTCTACTGTCGCAAATTTTAATTGCGCCAGGGATTGCCTTTTCTATAGTAAATTTTTCAAAAACTAATTTTATACTGTCGCAAATTTTAATTGCGCCAGGGATTGCCTTTTCTATAGTAAATTTTTCAAAAACTAATTTTATACTGTCACAAATTTTAATTGCGCCAGGGATTGCCTTTTCTATAGTAAATTATTCAAAAAATAATTTTCAACTGTCACAAATTTTAATTGCGCCAGGGATTGCCTTTTCTATAGTAAATTTTTCAAAAACTAATTTTATACTGTCACAAATTTTAATTGCGCCAGGATTGCCTTTTCTATAGTAAATTATTCAAAAAATAATTTTATACTGTCGCAAATTTTAATTACGCCAGGGATTGCCTTTTCTACAGTAAATTATTCAAAAAATAATTTTCTACTGTCGCAAATTTTAATTGCGCCAGGGATTGCCTTTTCTACAGTAAATTTTTCAAAAACTAATTTTATACTGTCGCAAATTTTAATTACGCCAGGGATTGCCTTTTATATAGTAAATTTTTCAAAAACTAATTTTATACTGTCGCAAATTTTAATTGCGCCAGGGATTGCCTTTTCTACAGTAAATTATTCAAAAAATAATTTTATACTGTCGCAAATTTTAATTACGCCAGGGATTGCCTTTTCTATAGTAAATTATTCAAAAAATAATTTTCTACTGTCGCAAATTTTAATTACGCCAGGGATTGCCTTTTATATAGTAAATTTTTCAAAAACTAATTTTATACTGTCGCAAATTTTAATTGCGCCAGGGATTGCCTTTTCTATAGTAAATTATTCAAAAAATAATTTTCTACTGTCGCAAATTTTAATTGCGCCAGGGATTGCCTTTTCTATAGTAAATTTTTCAAAAACTAATTTTATACTGTCGCAAATTTTAATTGCGCCAGGGATTGCCTTTTCTATAGTAAATTATTCAAAAAATAATTTTATACTGTCGCAAATTTTAATTACGCCAGGGATTGCCTTTTCTATAGTAAATTATTCAAAAACTAATTTTATACTGTCGCAAATTTTAATTACGCCAGGGAATGCCTTTTATATAGTAAATTATTCAAAAAATAATTTTATACTGTCACAAATTTTAATTGCGCCAGGGATTGCCTTTTATATAGTAAATTTTTCAAAAACTAATTTTATACTGTCGCAAATTTTAATTGCGCCAGGGATTGCCTTTTATATAGTAAATTATTCAAAAAATAATTTTATACTGTCACAAATTTTATGTGCGCCAGGGATTGCCTTTTCTATAGTAAATTATTCAAAAACTAATTTTCAACTGTCACAAATTTTAAATATCCCAGGGATTGCCTTTTATATAGTAAATTATTCAAAAAATAATTTTATACTGTCGCAAATTTTAATTGCGCCAGGGATTGCCTTTTCTATAGTAAATTATTCAAAAACTAATTTTATACTGTCGCAAATTTTAAATATCCCAGGGATTGCCTTTTCTATAGTAAATTATTCAAAAACTAATTTTCAACTGTCACAAATTTTAAATATCCCAGGGATTGCCTTTTATATAGTAAATTATTCAAAAAATAATTTTATACTGTCGCAAATTTTAATTGCGCCAGGGATTGCCTTTTCTATAGTAAATTATTCAAAAAATAATTTTATACTGTCGCAAATTTTAATTGCGCCAGGGATTGCCTTTTCTATAGTAAATTATTCAAAAAATAATTTTCAACTGTCACAAATTTTAATTACGCCAGGGATTGCCTTTTATATAGTAAATTTTTCAAAAACTAATTTTATACTGTCGCAAATTTTAATTACGCCAGGGATTGCCTTTTCTACAGTAAATTATTCAAAAACTAATTTTATACTGTCGCAAATTTTAATTGCGCCAGGGATTGCCTTTTCTATAGTAAATTATTCAAAAACTAATTTTATACTGTCGCAAATTTTAATTGCGCCAGGGATTGCCTTTTCTATAGTAAATTATTCAAAAAATAATTTTATACTGTCGCAAATTTTAATTGCGCCAGGGATTGCCTTTTCTATAGTAAATTATTCAAAAAATAATTTTCAACTGTCACAAATTTTAATTACGCCAGGGATTGCCTTTTATATAGTAAATTTTTCAAAAACTAATTTTATACTGTCGCAAATTTTAATTACGCCAGGGATTGCCTTTTCTACAGTAAATTATTCAAAAACTAATTTTATACTGTCGCAAATTTTAATTGCGCCAGGGATTGCCTTTTCTACAGTAAATTATTCAAAAAATAATTTTATACTGTCGCAAATTTTAATTGCGCCAGGGATTGCCTTTTCTATAGTAAATTATTCAAAAACTAATTTTCTACTGTCGCAAATTTTAAATATCCCAGGGATTGCCTTTTCTACAGTAAATTTTTCAAAAACTAATTTTCAACTGTCACAAATTTTAATTGCGCCAGGGATTGCCTTTTCTATAGTAAATTATTCAAAAAATAATTTTATACTGTTCCAAATTTTAAATATCCCAGGGATTGCCTTTTATATAGTAAATTATTCAAAAAATAATTTTATACTGTCGCAAATTTTAATTGCGCCAGGGATTGCCTTTTCTATAGTAAATTATTCAAAAAATAATTTTCAACTGTCACAAATTTTAATTACGCCAGGGATTGCCTTTTCTATAGTAAATTATTCAAAAACTAATTTTATACTGTCGCAAATTTTAATTGCGCCAGGGATTGCCTTTTCTACAGTAAATTATTCAAAAAATAATTTTATACTGTCGCAAATTTTAATTGCGCCAGGGATTGCCTTTTCTATAGTAAATTATTCAAAAAATAATTTTATACTGTCGCAAATTTTAATTGCGCCAGGGATTGCCTTTTCTATAGTAAATTATTCAAAAAATAATTTTCAACTGTCACAAATTTTAATTACGCCAGGGATTGCCTTTTATATAGTAAATTTTTCAAAAACTATTTTATACTGTCGCAAATTTTAATTACGCCAGGGATTGCCTTTTCTACAGTAAATTATTCAAAAAATAATTTTATACTGTCGCAAATTTTAATTGCGCCAGGGATTGCCTTTCCTATAGTAAATTATTCAAAAAATAATTTTATATTGTCGCAAATTTTAATTACGCCAGGGATTGCCTTTTATATAGTAAATTTTTCAAAAACTAATTTTATACTGTCGCAAATTTTAATTACGCCAGGGATTGCCTTTTCTACAGTAAATTATTCAAAAACTAATTTTATACTGTCGCAAATTTTAATTGCGCCAGGGATTGCCTTTTCTACAGTAAATTATTCAAAAAATAATTTTATACTGTCGCAAATTTTAATTGCGCCAGGGATTGCCTTTTCTATAGTAAATTATTCAAAAAATAATTTTATACTGTCGCAAATTTTAAATATCCCAGGGATTGCCTTTTCTATAGTAAATTATTCAAAAAATAATTTTCAACTGTCACAAATTTTAATTGCGCCAGGGATTGCCTTTTCTATAGTAAATTATTCAAAAAATAATTTTATACTGTCGCAAATTTTAATTGCGCCAGGGATTGCCTTTTCTATAGTAAATTATTCAAAAACTAATTTTATACTGTCGCAAATTTTAATTGCGCCAGGGATTGCCTTTTCTACAGTAAATTATTCAAAAAATAATTTTATACTGTCGCAAATTTTAATTGCGCCAGGGATTGCCTTTTCTATAGTAAATTATTCAAAAAATAATTTTCAACTGTCACAAATTTTATGTGCGCCAGGGATTGCCTTTTCTATAGTAAATTATTCAAAAAATAATTTTCAACTGTCACAAATTTTAATTGCGCCAGGGATTGCCTTTTCTATAGTAAATTATTCAAAAAATAATTTTCTACTGTCGCAAATTTTAATTGCGCCAGGGATTGCCTTTTCTATAGTAAATTATTCAAAAAATAATTTTATACTGTCGCAAATTTTAATTACGCCAGGGATTGCCTTTTATATAGTAAATTTTTCAAAAACTAATTTTCTACTGTCGCAAATTTTATGTGCGCCAGGGATTGCCTTTTATATAGTAAATTATTCAAAAACTAATTTTATACTGTCGCAAATTTTAATTGCGCCAGGGATTGCCTTTTCTACAGTAAATTATTCAAAAAATAATTTTATACTGTCGCAAATTTTAATTGCGCCAGGGATTGCCTTTTCTATAGTAAATTATTCAAAAAATAATTTTATACTGTCGCAAATTTTAATTACGCCAGGGATTGCCTTTTATATAGTAAATTTTTCAAAAACTAATTTTATACTGTCGCAAATTTTAATTACGCCAGGGATTGCCTTTTCTACAGTAAATTATTCAAAAACTAATTTTATACTGTCGCAAATTTTAATTGCGCCAGGGATTGCCTTTTCTACAGTAAATTATTCAAAAAATAATTTTATACTGTCGCAAATTTTAATTGCGCCAGGGATTGCCTTTTCTATAGTAAATTATTCAAAAAATAATTTTATACTGTCGCAAATTTTAAATATCCCAGGGATTGCCTTTTCTATAGTAAATTATTCAAAAAATAATTTTCAACTGTCACAAATTTTAATTGCGCCAGGGATTGCCTTTTCTATAGTAAATTATTCAAAAAATAATTTTATACTGTCGCAAATTTTAATTACGCCAGGGATTGCCTTTTATATAGTAAATTTTTCAAAAACTAATTTTATACTGTCGCAAATTTTAAATATCCCAGGGATTGCCTTTTCTACAGTAAATTATTCAAAAAATAATTTTATACTGTCGCAAATTTTAAATATCCCAGGGATTGCCTTTTCTACAGTAAATTATTCAAAAACTAATTTTATACTGTCGCAAATTTTAATTGCGCCAGGGATTGCCTTTTCTACAGTAAATTATTCAAAAAATAATTTTCAACTGTCGCAAATTTTAATTGCGCCAGGGATTGCCTTTTCTACAGTAAATTATTCAAAAAATAATTTTCAACTGTCACAAATTTTAATTGCGCCAGGGATTGCCTTTTCTATAGTAAATTATTCAAAAAATAATTTTATACTGTCGCAAATTTTAATTGCGCCAGGGATTGCCTTTTCTATAGTAAATTATTCAAAAAATAATTTTCAACTGTCACAAATTTTAATTGCGCCAGGGATTGCCTTTTCTATAGTAAATTATTCAAAAAATAATTTTATACTGTCACAAATTTTAATTACGCCAGGGATTGCCTTTTATATAGTAAATTTTTCAAAAACTAATTTTATACTGTCGCAAATTTTAATTACGCCAGGGATTGCCTTTTCTACAGTAAATTATTCAAAAACTAATTTTATACTGTCGCAAATTTTAATTACGCCAGGGATTGCCTTTTATATAGTAAATTTTTCAAAAACTAATTTTATACTGTCGCAAATTTTAATTACGCCAGGGATTGCCTTTTCTACAGTAAATTATTCAAAAACTAATTTTATACTGTCGCAAATTTTAATTGCGCCAGGGATTGCCTTTTCTACAGTAAATTATTCAAAAAATAATTTTATACTGTCGCAAATTTTAATTGCGCCAGGGATTGCCTTTTCTATAGTAAATTATTCAAAAAATAATTTTATACTGTCGCAAATTTTAAATATCCCAGGGATTGCCTTTTCTATAGTAAATTATTCAAAAAATAATTTTCAACTGTCACAAATTTTAATTGCGCCAGGGATTGCCTTTTCTATAGTAAATTATTCAAAAAATAATTTTATACTGTCGCAAATTTTAATTGCGCCAGGGATTGCCTTTTCTACAGTAAATTATTCAAAAAATAATTTTATACTGTCGCAAATTTTAATTGCGCCAGGGATTGCCTTTTCTATAGTAAATTATTCAAAAAATAATTTTATACTGTCGCAAATTTTAATTGCGCCAGGGATTGCCTTTTCTATAGTAAATTATTCAAAAAATAATTTTATACTGTCGCAAATTTTAAAATATCCCAGGGATTGCCTTTTATATAGTAAATTTTTCAAAAACTAATTTTATACTGTCGCAAATTTTAATTACGCCAGGGATTGCCTTTCCTACAGTAAATTATTCAAAAACTAATTTTATACTGTCGCAAATTTTAATTGCGCCAGGGATTGCCTTTTCTACAGTAAATTATTCAAAAAATAATTTTATACTGTCGCAAATTTTAATTGCGCCAGGGATTGCCTTTTCTATAGTAAATTATTCAAAAAATAATTTTATACTGTCGCAAATTTTAAATATCCCAGGGATTGCCTTTTCTATAGTAAATTATTCAAAAAATAATTTTCAACTGTCACAAATTTTAATTGCGCCAGGGATTGCCTTTTCTATAGTAAATTATTCAAAAAATAATTTTATACTGTCGCAAATTTTAATTACGCCAGGGATTGCCTTTTATATAGTAAATTTTTCAAAAACTAATTTTATACTGTCGCAAATTTTAAATATCCCAGGGATTGCCTTTTCTACAGTAAATTATTCAAAAAATAATTTTATACTGTCGCAAATTTTAAATATCCCAGGGATTGCCTTTTCTACAGTAAATTATTCAAAAACTAATTTTATACTGTCGCAAATTTTAATTGCGCCAGGGATTGCCTTTTCTACAGTAAATTATTCAAAAAATAATTTTATACTGTCGCAAATTTTAAATATCCCAGGGATTGCCTTTTCTACAGTAAATTATTCAAAAACTAATTTTATACTGTCGCAAATTTTAATTGCGCCAGGGATTGCCTTTTCTACAGTAAATTATTCAAAAAATAATTTTCAACTGTCGCAACTTTTAATTGCGCCAGGGATTGCCTTTTCTACAGTAAATTATTCAAAAAATAATTTTCAACTGTCACAAATTTTAATTGCGCCAGGGATTGCCTTTTCTATAGTAAATTATTCAAAAAATAATTTTATACTGTCGCAAATTTTAATTACGCCAGGGATTGCCTTTTCTACAGTAAATTATTCAAAAAATAATTTTATACTGTCGCAAATTTTAATTGCGCCAGGGATTGCCTTTTCTATAGTAAATTATTCAAAAAATAATTTTATACTGTCGCAAATTTTAATTACGCCAGGGATTGCCTTTTATATAGTAAATTTTTCAAAAACTAATTTTATACTGTCGCAAATTTTAATTACGCCAGGGATTGCCTTTTCTACAGTAAATTATTCAAAAACTAATTTTATACTGTCGCAAATTTTAATTGCGCCAGGGATTGCCTTTTCTACAGTAAATTATTCAAAAAATAATTTTATACTGTCGCAAATTTTAATTGCGCCAGGGATTGCCTTTTCTATAGTAAATTATTCAAAAAATAATTTTATACTGTCGCAAATTTTAAATATCCCAGGGATTGCCTTTTCTATAGTAAATTATTCAAAAAATAATTTTCAACTGTCACAAATTTTAATTGCGCCAGGGATTGCCTTTTCTATAGTAAATTATTCAAAAAATAATTTTATACTGTCGCAAATTTTAATTACGCCAGGGATTGCCTTTTATATAGTAAATTATTCAAAAACTAATTTTATACTGTCGCAAATTTTAAATATCCCAGGGATTGCCTTTTATATAGTAAATTATTCAAAAAATAATTTTATACTGTCGCAAATTTTATGTGCGCCAGGGATTGCCTTTTCTATAGTAAATTATTCAAAAACTAATTTTATACTGTCGCAAATTTTATGTGCGCCAGGGATTGCCTTTTCTATAGTAAATTATTCAAAAAATAATTTTCTACTGTCGCAAATTTTAATTACGCCAGGGATTGCCTTTTATATAGTAAATTTTTCAAAAACTAATTTTATACTGTCGCAAATTTTAAATATCCCAGGGATTGCCTTTTCTACAGTAAATTATTCAAAAAATAATTTTATACTGTCGCAAATTTTAAATATCCCAGGGATTGCCTTTTCTACAGTAAATAATTCAAAAACTAATTTTATACTGTCGCAAATTTTAATTGCGCCAGGGATTGCCTTTTCTACAGTAAATTATTCAAAAAATAATTTTCAACTGTCGCAAATTTTAATTGCGCCAGGGATTGCCTTTTCTACAGTAAATTATTCAAAAAATAATTTTCAACTGTCACAAATTTTAATTGCGCCAGGGATTGCCTTTTCTATAGTAAATTATTCAAAAAATAATTTTATACTGTCGCAAATTTTAATTGGGCCAGGGATTGCCTTTTCTATAGTAAATTATTCAAAAAATAATTTTCAACTGTCACAAATTTTAATTGCGCCAGGGATTGCCTTTTCTATAGTAAATTATTCAAAAAATAATTTTATACTGTCGCAAATTTTAAATATCCCAGGGATTGCCTTTTCTATAGTAAATTATTCAAAAAATAATTTTCAACTGTCACAAATTTTAATTGCGCCAGGGATTGCCTTTTATATAGTAAATTATTCAAAAACTAATTTTATACTGTCGCAAATTTTATGTGCGCCAGGGATTGCCTTTTATATAGTAAATTATTCAAAAAATAATTTTATACTGTCGCAAATTTTAAATATCCCAGGGATTGCCTTTTCTACAGTAAATTATTCAAAAAATAATTTTCAACTGTCGCAAATTTTAATTGCGCCAGGGATTGCCTTTTCTACAGTAAATTATTCAAAAAATAATTTTCAACTGTCACAAATTTTAATTGCGCCAGGGATTGCCTTTTCTATAGTAAATTATTCAAAAAATAATTTTATACTGTCGCAAATTTTAATTGCGCCAGGGATTGCCTTTTCTATAGTAAATTATTCAAAAAATAATTTTCAACTGTCACAAATTTTAATTGCGCCAGGGATTGCCTTTTCTATAGTAAATTATTCAAAAAATAATTTTCTACTGTCGCAAATTTTAAATATCCCAGGGATTGCCTTTTCTATAGTAAATTATTCAAAAAATAATTTTATACTGTCGCAAATTTTAAATATCCCAGGGATTGCCTTTTCTACAGTAAATTATTCAAAAACTAATTTTGTACTGTCGCAAATTTTAATTGCGCCAGGGATTGCCTTTTCTATAGTAAATTATTCAAAAAATAATTTTATACTGTCGCAAATTTTATGTGCGCCAGGGATTGCCTTTTCTATAGTAAATTATTCAAAAACTAATTTTATACTGTCGCAAATTTTATGTGCGCCAGGGATTGCCTTTTCTATAGTAAATTATTCAAAAACTAATTTTATACTGTCGCAAATTTTATGTGCGCCAGGGATTGCCTTTTCTATAGTAAATTATTCAAAAAATAATTTTCTACTGTCGCAAATTTTAATTACGCCAGGGATTGCCTTTTATATAGTAAATTTTTCAAAAACTAATTTTATACTGTCGCAAATTTTAAATATCCCAGGGATTGCCTTTTCTACAGTAAATTATTCAAAAAATAATTTTATACTGTCGCAAATTTTAAATATCCCAGGGATTGCCTTTTCTACAGTAAATTATTCAAAAACTAATTTTATACTGTCGCAAATTTTAATTGCGCCAGGGATTGCCTTTTCTACAGTAAATTATTCAAAAAATAATTTTCAACTGTCGCAAATTTTAATTGCGCCAGGGATTGCCTTTTCTACAGTAAATTATTCAAAAAATAATTTTCAACTGTCACAAATTTTAATTGCGCCAGGGATTGCCTTTTCTATAGTAAATTATTCAAAAAATAATTTTATACTGTCGCAAATTTTAATTGCGCCAGGGATTGCCTTTTCTATAGTAAATTATTCAAAAAATAATTTTATACTGTCGCAAATTTTAATTGCGCCAGGGATTGCCTTTTCTATAGTAAATTATTCAAAAAATAATTTTATACTGTCGCAAATTTTAAATATCCCAGGGATTGCCTTTTCTATAGTAAATTATTCAAAAAATAATTTTATACTGTCGCAAATTTTAATTGCGCCAGGGATTGCCTTTTCTATAGTAAATTATTCAAAAACTAATTTTATACTGTCGCAAATTTTAATTGCGCCAGGGATTGCCTTTTCTATAGTAAATTATTCAAAAAATAATTTTATACTGTCGCAAATTTTAATTACGCCAGGGATTGCCTTTTCTACAGTAAATTATTCAAAAACTAATTTTATTCTGTCGCAAATTTTAATTGCGCCAGGGATTGCCTTTTCTATAGTAAATTATTCAAAAAATAATTTTTCAACTGTCACAAATTTTAATTGCGCCAGGGATTGCCTTTTCTATAGTAAATTATTCAAAAAATAATTTTCAACTGTCACAAATTTTAATTGCGCCAGGGATTGCCTTTTCTATAGTAAATTATTCAAAAACTAATTTTCTACTGTCGCAAATTTTATGTGCGCCAGGGATTGCCTTTTCTATAGTAAATTATTCAAAAAATAATTTTCTACTGTCGCAAATTTTAATTGCGCCAGGGATTGCCTTTTCTATAGTAAATTATTCAAAAAATAATTTTCAACTGTCACAAATTTTAATTGCGCCAGGGATTGCCTTTTCTATAGTAAATTATTCAAAAAATAATTTTCAACTGTCACAAATTTTAATTGCGCCAGGGATTGCCTTTTCTATAGTAAATTATTCAAAAAATAATTTTATACTGTCGCAAATTTTAATTGCGCCAGGGATTGCCTTTTCTATAGTAAATTATTCAAAAAATAATTTTATACTGTCGCAAATTTTAATTGCGCCAGGGATTGCCTTTTCTACAGTAAATTATTCAAAAAATAATTTTATACTGTCGCAAATTTTAATTGCGCCAGGGATTGCCTTTTCTATAGTAAATTATTCAAAAACTAATTTTATACTGTCGCAAATTTTATGTGCGCCAGGGATTGCCTTTTCTATAGTAAATTATTCAAAAACTAATTTTCTACTGTCGCAAATTTTAATTGCGCCAGGGATTGCCTTTTATATAGTAAATTATTCAAAAACTAATTTTATACTGTCGCAAATTTTAATTACGCCAGGGATTGCCTTTTATATAGTAAATTTTTCAAAAACTAATTTTATACTGTCACAAATTTTATGTGCGCCAGGGATTGCCTTTTCTATAGTAAATTATTCAAAAACTAATTTTATACTGTCGCAAATTTTATGTGCGCCAGGGATTGCCTTTTCTATAGTAAATTATTCAAAAAATAATTTTCAACTGTCACAAATTTTAATTGCGCCAGGGATTGCCTTTTCTACAGTAAATTATTCAAAAAATAATTTTATACTGTCGCAAATTTTATGTGCGCCAGGGATTGCCTTTTCTATAGTAAATTATTCAAAAAATAATTTTATACTGTCGCAAATTTTAAATATCCCAGGGATTGCCTTTTCTACAGTAAATTTTTCAAAAACTAATTTTATACTGTCGCAAATTTTATGTGCGCCAGGGATTGCCTTTTCTATAGTAAATTATTCAAAAACTAATTTTCAACTGTCGCAAATTTTAATTGCGCCAGGGATTGCCTTTTATATAGTAAATTTTTCAAAAACTAATTTTATACTGTCACAAATTTTATGTGCGCCAGGGATTGCCTTTTCTATAGTAAATTATTCAAAAAATAATTTTCAACTGTCACAAATTTTAATTGCGCCAGGGATTGCCTTTTCTATAGTAAATTATTCAAAAACTAATTTTATACTGTCGCAAATTTTAATTGCGCCAGGGATTGCCTTTTCTATAGTAAATTATTCAAAAAATAATTTTATACTGTCGCAAATTTTAATTGCGCCAGGGATTGCCTTTTCTATAGTAAATTATTCAAAAAATAATTTTATACTGTCGCAAATTTTAATTGCGCCAGGGATTGCCTTTTCTATAGTAAATTATTCAAAAACTATTTTTATACTGTCGCAAATTTTATGTGCGCCAGGGATTGCCTTTTATATAGTAAATTATTCAAAAACTAATTTTCAACTGTCGCAAATTTTAAATATCCCAGGGATTGCCTTTTCTATAGTAAATTATTCAAAAACTAATTTTATACTGTCGCAAATTTTATGTGCGCCAGGGATTGCCTTTTATATAGTAAATTATTCAAAAAATAATTTTATACTGTCGCAAATTTTAAATATCCCAGGGATTGCCTTTTCTACAGTAAATTATTCAAAAACTAATTTTATACTGTCGCAAATTTTAATTGCGCCAGGGATTGCCTTTTATATAGTAAATTATTCAAAAAATAATTTTATACTGTCACAAATTTTAATTGCGCCAGGGATTGCCTTTTCTATTGTAAATTATTCAAAAACTAATTTTATACTGTCGCAAATTTTATGTGCGCCAGGGATTGCCTTTTCTATAGTAAATTATTCAAAAAATAATTTTCAACTGTCACAAATTTTAATTGCGCCAGGGATTGCCTTTTCTATAGTAAATTATTCAAAAACTAATTTTATACTGTCGCAAATTTTATGTGCGCCAGGGATTGCCTTTTATATAGTAAATTATTCAAATAATAATTTTATACTGTCGCAAATTTTAAATATCCCAGGGATTGCCTTTTCTACAGTAAATTATTCAAAAACTAATTTTATACTGTCGCAAATTTTAATTGCGCCAGGGATTGCCTTTTCTATAGTAAATTATTCAAAAAATAATTTTCAACTGTCACAAATTTTAATTGCGCCAGGGATTGCCTTTTCTATAGTAAATTATTCAAAAAATAATTTTCAACTGTCACAAATTTTAATTGCGCCAGGGATTGCCTTTTCTATAGTAAATTATTCAAAAAATAATTTTATACTGTCGCAAATTTTAAATATCCCAGGGATTGCCTTTTCTATAGTAAATTATTCAAAAAATAATTTTATACTGTCGCAAATTTTATGTGCGCCAGGGATTGCCTTTTCTATAGTAAATTATTCAAAAACTAATTTTATACTGTCGCAAATTTTAATTGCGCCAGGGATTGCCTTTTCTATAGTAAATTATTCAAAAAATAATTTTCAACTGTCACAAATTTTAATTGCGCCAGGGATTGCCTTTTCTATAGTAAATTATTCAAAAAATAATTTTCAACTGTCACAAATTTTAATTGCGCCAGGGATTGCCTTTTCTATAGTAAATTATTCAAAAAATAATTTTCAACTGTCACAAATTTTAATTGCGCCAGGGATTGCCTTTTCTACAGTAAATTATTCAAAAAATAATTTTCTACTGTCGCAAATTTTAATTGCGCCAGGGATTGCCTTTTCTATAGTAAATTATTCAAAAAATAATTTTATACTGTCGCAAATTTTAATTGCGCCAGGGATTGCCTTTTCTACAGTAAATTATTCAAAAACTAATTTTATACTGTCGCAAATTTTATGTGCGCCAGGGATTGCCTTTTCTATAGTAAATTATTCAAAAAATAATTTTATACTGTCACAAATTTTAATTGCGCCAGGGATTGCCTTTTCTACAGTAAATTATTCAAAAACTAATTTTATACTGTCGCAAATTTTATGTGCGCCAGGGATTGCCTTTTATATAGTAAATTATTCAAAAAATAATTTTATACTGTCGCAAATTTTAAATATCCCAGGGATTGCCTTTTCTACAGTAAATTATTCAAAAACTAATTTTATACTGTCGCAAATTTTAATTGCGCCAGGGATTGCCTTTTCTATAGTAAATTATTCAAAAAATAATTTTCAACTGTCACAAATTTTAATTGCGCCAGGGATTGCCTTTTCTATAGTAAATTATTCAAAAAATAATTTTCAACTGTCACAAATTTTAATTGCGCCAGGGATTGCCTTTTATATAGTAAATTATTCAAAAAATAATTTTCTACTGTCGCAAATTTTAATTGCGCCAGGGATTGACTTTTCTATAGTAAATTATTCAAAAACTAATTTTCAACTGTCACAAATTTTAATTGCGCCAGGGATTGCCTTTTCTATAGTAAATTATTCAAAAACTAATTTTATACTGTCGCAAATTTTAAATATCCCAGGGATTGCCTTTTCTATAGTAAATTATTCAAAAAATAATTTTATACTGTCGCAAATTTTAATTGCGCCAGGGATTGCCTTTTCTATAGTAAATTATTCAAAAACTAATTTTATACTGTCACAAATTTTAATTGCGCCAGGGATTGCCTTTTCTATAGTAAATTATTCAAAAACTAATTTTATACTGTCGCAAATTTTAATTGCGCCAGGGATTGCCTTTTCTATAGTAAATTATTCAAAAAATAATTTTCAACTGTCACAAATTTTAATTGCGCCAGGGATTGCCTTTTCTATAGTAAATTATTCAAAAAATAATTTTCAACTGTCACAAATTTTAATTGCGCCAGGGATTGCCTTTTCTATAGTAAATTATTCAAAAACTAATTTTATACTGTCACAAATTTTATGTGCGCCAGGGATTGCCTTTTCTATAGTAAATTATTCAAAAAATAATTTTCAACTGTCACAAATTTTAATTGCGCCAGGGATTGCCTTTTCTATAGTAAATTATTCAAAAACTAATTTTATACTGTCGCAAATTTTAATTGCGCCAGGGATTGCCTTTTCTATAGTAAATTATTCAAAAAATAATTTTCAACTGTCACAAATTTTAATTGCGCCAGGGATTGCCTTTCTATAGTAAATTATTCAAAAAATAATTTTCAACTGTCACAAATTTTAATTGCGCCAGGGATTGCCTTTTATATAGTAAATTATTCAAAAAATAATTTTCTACTGTCGCAAATTTTAATTGCGCCAGGGATTGACTTTTCTATAGTAAATTATTCAAAAACTAATTTTCAACTGTCACAAATTTTAATTGCGCCAGGGATTGCCTTTTCTACAGTAAATTATTCAAAAAATAATTTTATACTGTCGCAAATTTTAATTGCGCCAGGGATTGCCTTTTCTATAGTAAATTATTCAAAAACTAATTTTATACTGTCGCAAATTTTATGTGCGCCAGGGATTGCCTTTTCTATAGTAAATTATTCAAAAAATAATTTTCAACTGTCACAAATTTTAATTGCGCCAGGGATTGCCTTTTCTACAGTAAATTATTCAAAAAATAATTTTATACTGTCGCAAATTTTAATTGCGCCAGGGATTGCCTTTTCTATAGTAAATTATTCAAAAAATAATTTTCAACTGTCACAAATTTTAATTGCGCCAGGGATTGCCTTTTCTATAGTAAATTATTCAAAAAATAATTTTCAACTGTCGCAAATTTTAATTGCGCCAGGGATTGCCTTTTATATAGTAAATTTTTCAAAAACTAATTTTATACTGTCACAAATTTTATGTGCGCCAGGGATTGCCTTTTCTATAGTAAATTATTCAAAAAATAATTTTCAACTGTCACAAATTTTAATTGCGCCAGGGATTGCCTTTTCTATAGTAAATTATTCAAAAACTAATTTTATACTGTCGCAAATTTTATGTGCGCCAGGGATTGCCTTTTCTATAGTAAATTATTCAAAAAATAATTTTCAACTGTCACAAATTTTAATTGCGCCAGGGATTGCCTTTTCTACAGTAAATTATTCAAAAAATAATTTTATACTGTCGCAAATTTTATGTGCGCCAGGGATTGCCTTTTCTATAGTAAATTATTCAAAAAATAATTTTATACTGTCGCAAATTTTAAATATCCCAGGGATTGCCTTTTCTATAGTAAATTATTCAAAAACTAATTTTATACTGTCGCAAATTTTAATTACGCCAGGGATTGCCTTTTATATAGTAAATTTTTCAAAAAATAATTTTATACTGTCACAAATTTTAATTGCGCCAGGGATTGCCTTTTATATAGTAAATTTTTCAAAAACTAATTTTATACTGTCACAAATTTTATGTGCGCCAGGGATTGCCTTTTCTATAGTAAATTATTCAAAAAATAATTTTCTACTGTCGCAAATTTTAATTGCGCCAGGGATTGCCTTTTCTATAGTAAATTATTCAAAAAATAATTTTATACTGTCGCAAATTTTAATTGCGCCAGGGATTGCCTTTTCTATAGTAAATTATTCAAAAACTAATTTTATACTGTCGCAAATTTTAATTACGCCAGGGATTGCCTTTTATATAGTAAATTTTTCAAAAACTAATTTTATACTGTCACAAATTTTATGTGCGCCAGGGATTGCCTTTTCTATAGTAAATTATTCAAAAACTAATTTTATACTGTCGCAAATTTTATGTGCGCCAGGGATTGCCTTTTCTATAGTAAATTATTCAAAAAATAATTTTCAACTGTCACAAATTTTAATTGCGCCAGGGATTGCCTTTTCTACAGTAAATTATTCAAAAAATAATTTTATACTGTCGCAAATTTTATGTGCGCCAGGGATTGCCTTTTCTATAGTAAATTATTCAAAAAATAATTTTATACTGTCGCAAATTTTAAATATCCCAGGGATTGCCTTTTCTATAGTAAATTATTCAAAAACTAATTTTATACTGTCGCAAATTTTAATTACGCCAGGGATTGCCTTTTATATAGTAAATTTTTCAAAAACTAATTTTATACTGTCACAAATTTTATGTGCGCCAGGGATTGCCTTTTCTATAGTAAATTATTCAAAAAATAATTTTATACTGTCGCAAATTTTATGTGCGCCAGGGATTGCCTTTTCTATAGTAAATTATTCAAAAACTAATTTTATACTGTCGCAAATTTTATGTGCGCCAGGGATTGCCTTTTCTATAGTAAATTATTCAAAAAATAATTTTCAACTGTCACAAATTTTAATTGCGCCAGGGATTGCCTTTTCTACAGTAAATTATTCAAAAAATAATTTTATACTGTCGCAAATTTTATGTGCGCCAGGGATTGCCTTTTCTACAGTAAATTATTCAAAAAATAATTTTCAACTGTCACAAATTTTAATTGCGCCAGGGATTGCCTTTTCTATAGTAAATTATTCAAAAACTAATTTTATACTGTCGCAAATTTTAATTGCGCCAGGGATTGCCTTTTCTATAGTAAATTATTCAAAAACTAATTTTCTACTGTCGCAAATTTTAATTACGCCAGGGATTGCCTTTTATATAGTAAATTTTTCAAAAAATAATTTTCAACTGTCGCAAATTTTATGTGCGCCAGGGATTGCCTTTTCTATAGTAAATTATTCAAAAAATAATTTTATACTGTCGCAAATTTTAATTGCGCCAGGGATTGCCTTTTCTATAGTAAATTATTCAAAAACTAATTTTCTACTGTCGCAAATTTTAATTACGCCAGGGATTGCCTTTTATATAGTAAATTTTTCAAAAAATAATTTTCAACTGTCACAAATTTTAATTGCGCCAGGGATTGCCTTTTATATAGTAAATTATTCAAAAAATAATTTTATACTGTCGCAAATTTTAAATATCCCAGGGATTGCCTTTTCTACAGTAAATTATTCAAAAACTAATTTTATACTGTCGCAAATTTTATGTGCGCCAGGGATTGCCTTTTCTATAGTAAATTATTCAAAAACTAATTTTCAACTGTCGCAAATTTTAAATATCCCAGGGATTGCCTTTTCTATAGTAAATTATTCAAAAAATAATTTTATACTGTCGCAAATTTTAATTGCGCCAGGGATTGCCTTTTCTATAGTAAATTATTCAAAAAATAATTTTATACTGTCGCAAATTTTAAATATCCCAGGGATTGCCTTTTCTACAGTAAATTATTCAAAAACTAATTTTATACTGTCGCAAATTTTAATTACGCCAGGGATTGCCTTTTATATAGTAAATTTTTCAAAAACTAATTTTATACCGTCGCAAATTTTAATTGCGCCAGGGATTGCCTTTTCTACAGTAAATTTTTCAAAAACTAATTTTATACTGTCGCAAATTTTATGTGCGCCAGGGATTGCCTTTTCTATAGTAAATTATTCAAAAAATAATTTTATACTGTCGCAAATTTTAAATATCCCAGGGATTGCCTTTTCTACAGTAAATTATTCAAAAAATAATTTTCAACTGTCACAAATTTTAATTGCGCCAGGGATTGCCTTTTCTATAGTAAATTATTCAAAAACTAATTTTATACTGTCGCAAATTTTAATTACGCCAGGGATTGCCTTTTCTACAGTAAATTATTCAAAAAATAATTTTCTACTGTCGCAAATTTTAATTGCGCCAGGGATTGCCTTTTCTATAGTAAATTATTCAAAAAATAATTTTCAACTGTCACAAATTTTAATTGCGCCAGGGATTGCCTTTTCTATAGTAAATTATTCAAAAAATAATTTTCAACTGTCACAAATTTTAATTACGCCAGGGATTGCCTTTTCTATAGTAAATTATTCAAAAACTAATTTTCTACTGTCGCAAATTTTAAATATCCCAGGGATTGCCTTTTCTACAGTAAATTATTCAAAAACTAATTTTATACTGTCGCAAATTTTAATTACGCCAGGGATTGCCTTTTATATAGTAAATTTTTCAAAAACTAATTTTATACTGTCGCAAATTTTAATTGCGCCAGGGATTGCCTTTTCTACAGTAAATTTTTCAAAAACTAATTTTATACTGTCGCAAATTTTATGTGCGCCAGGGATTGCCTTTTCTATAGTAAATTATTCAAAAAATAATTTTATACTGTCGCAAATTTTAAATATCCCAGGGATTGCCTTTTCTACAGTAAATTATTCAAAAAATAATTTTATACTGTCGCAAATTTTAAATATCCCAGGGATTGCCTTTTCTACAGTAAATTATTCAAAAAATAATTTTCAACTGTCACAAATTTTAATTACGCCAGGGATTGCCTTTTCTATAGTAAATTTTTCAAAAACTAATTTTATACTGTCGCAAATTTTAATTGCGCCAGGGATTGCCTTTTCTATAGTAAATTATTCAAAAAATAATTTTCAACTGTCACAAATTTTAATTGCGCCAGGGATTGCCTTTTCTATAGTAAATTATTCAAAAAATAATTTTCAACTGTCACAAATTTTAATTGCGCCAGGGATTGCCTCTTCTATAGTAAATTATTCAAAAAATAATTTTCTACTGTCGCAAATTTTAATTGCGCCAGGGATTGCCTTTTCTATAGTAAATTATTCAAAAAATAATTTTCTACTGTCGCAAATTTTAAATATCCCAGGGATTGCCTTTTCTACAGTAAATTATTCAAAAACTAATTTTCTACTGTCACAAATTTTAATTGCGCCAGGGATTGCCTTTTCTATAGTAAATTATTCAAAAAATAATTTTATACTGTCGCAAATTTTAATTGCGCCAGGGATTGCCTTTTCTATAGTAAATTATTCAAAAACTAATTTTCAACTGTCACAAATTTTAATTGCGCCAGGGATTGCCTTTTCTATAGTAAATTATTCAAAAACTAATTTTCAACTGTCGCAAATTTTATGTGCGCCAGGGATTGCCTTTTCTATAGTAAATTATTCAAAAAATAATTTTCTACTGTCGCAAATTTTAATTGCGCCAGGGATTGCCTTTTCTATAGTAAATTATTCAAAAAATAATTTTCAACTGTCACAAATTTTAATTGCGCCAGGGATTGCCTTTTCTATAGTAAATTATTCAAAAAATAATTTTATACTGTCGCAAATTTTAATTGCGCCAGGGATTGCCTTTTCTACAGTAAATTATTCAAAAACTAATTTTATACTGTCGCAAATTTTATGTGCGCCAGGGATTGCCTTTTCTATAGTAAATTATTCAAAAACTAATTTTCAACTGTCGCAAATTTTATGTGCGCCAGGGATTGCCTTTTCTATAGTAAATTATTCATAAAATAATTTTCAACTGTCACAAATTTTAATTGCGCCAGGGATTGCCTTTTATATAGTAAATTTTTCAAAAACTAATTTTCAACTGTCACAAATTTTAATTGCGCCAGGGATTGCCTTTTCTATAGTAAATTATTCAAAAAATAATTTTCAACTGTCACAAATTTTAATTGCGCCAGGGATTGCCTTTTCTACAGTAAATTATTCAAAAACTAATTTTATACTGTCGCAAATTTTAAATATCCCAGGGATTGCCTTTTATATATAGTAAATTATTCAAAAAATAATTTTATACTGTCGCAAATTTTATGTGCGCCAGGGATTGCCTTTTCTATAGTAAATTATTCAAAAACTAATTTTATACTGTCGCAAATTTTATGTGCGCCAGGGATTGCCTTTTCTATAGTAAATTATTCAAAAAATAATTTTCTACTGTCGCAAATTTTAATTACGCCAGGGATTGCCTTTTATATAGTAAATTATTCAAAAACTAATTTTATACTGTCGCAAATTTTATGTGCGCCAGGGATTGCCTTTTCTATAGTAAATTATTCAAAAACTAATTTTATACTGTCGCAAATTTTATGTGCGCCAGGGATTGCCTTTTCTATAGTAAATTATTCAAAAAATAATTTTATACTGTCACAAATTTTAATTGCGCCAGGGATTGCCTTTTCTATAGTAAATTATTCAAAAAATAATTTTCAACTGTCACAAATTTTAATTACGCCAGGGATTGCCTTTTCTACAGTAAATTATTCAAAAAATAATTTTCAACTGTCACAAATTTTATGTGCGCCAGGGATTGCCTTTTCTATAGTAAATTATTCAAAAAATAATTTTCAACTGTCACAAATTTTAAATATCCCAGGGATTGCCTTTTCTATAGTAAATTATTCAAAAACTAATTTTATACTGTCGCAAATTTTATGTGCGCCAGGGATTGCCTTTTCTATAGTAAATTTTTCAAAAAATAATTTTCAACTGTCACAAATTTTAATTACGCCAGGGATTGCCTTTTATATAGTAAATTATTCAAAAAATAATTTTATACTGTCGCAAATTTTAATTACGCCAGGGATTGCCTTTTCTATAGTAAATTATTCAAAAAATAATTTTCAACTGTCACAAATTTTATGTGCGCCAGGGATTGCCTTTTCTATAGTAAATTATTCAAAAAATAATTTTCAACTGTCACAAATTTTAAATATCCCAGGGATTGCCTTTTCTATAGTAAATTATTCAAAAACTAATTTTATACTGTCGCAAATTTTATGTGCGCCAGGGATTGCCTTTTCTATAGTAAATTTTTCAAAAAATAATTTTCTACTGTCGCAAATTTTAATTGCGCCAGGGATTGCCTTTTCTATAGTAAATTATTCAAAAAATAATTTTCAACTGTCACAAATTTTAATTGCGCCAGGGATTGCCTTTTCTATAGTAAATTATTCAAAAAATAATTTTCAACTGTCACAAATTTTAATTGCGCCAGGGATTGCCTTTTCTATAGTAAATTATTCAAAAAATAATTTTCAACTGTCACAAATTTTAATTGCGCCAGGGATTGCCTTTTCTATAGTAAATTATTCAAAAAATAATTTTCAACTGTCACAAATTTTAATTGCGCCAGGGATTGCCTTTTCTACAGTAAATTATTCAAAAACTAATTTTATACTGTCACAAATTTTAATTGCGCCAGGGATTGCCTTTTCTATAGTAAATTATTCAAAAAATAATTTTATACTGTCGCAAATTTTAATTGCGCCAGGGATTGCCTTTTCTACAGTAAATTATTCAAAAACTAATTTTATACTGTCGCAAATTTTATGTGCGCCAGGGATTGCCTTTTCTATAGTAAATTATTCAAAAACTAATTTTATACTGTCGCAAATTTTAAATATCCCAGGGATTGCCTTTTCTACAGTAAATTATTCAAAAAATAATTTTATACTGTCGCAAATTTTAATTACGCCAGGGATTGCCTTTTATACAGTAAATTATTCAAAAAATAATTTTCAACTGTCACAAATTTTAATTGCGCCAGGGATTGCCTTTTCTATAGTAAATTATTCAAAAAATAATTTTATACTGTCGCAAATTTTAATTACGCCAGGGATTGCCTTTTATATAGTAAATTTTTCAAAAACTAATTTTATACTGTCGCAAATTTTAATTACGCCAGGGATTGCCTTTTATATAGTAAATTTTTCAAAAACTAATTTTATACTGTCACAAATTTTATGTGCGCCAGGGATTGCCTTTTCTATAGTAAATTATTCAAAAACTAATTTTCTACTGTCGCAAATTTTAATTGCGCCAGGGATTGCCTTTTATATAGTAAATTTTTCAAAAACTAATTTTATACTGTCGCAAATTTTAATTACGCCAGGGATTGCCTTTTATATAGTAAATTATTCAAAAACTAATTTTCAACTGTCACAAATTTTAATTGCGCCAGGGATTGCCTTTTCTACAGTAAATTATTCAAAAAATAATTTTCTACTGTCGCAAATTTTAATTGCGCCAGGGATTGCCTTTTCTATAGTAAATTATTCAAAAAATAATTTTATACTGTCGCAAATTTTAATTGCGCCAGGGATTGCCTTTTCTATAGTAAATTATTCAAAAAATAATTTTCTACTGTCGCAAATTTTAATTGCGCCAGGGATTGCCTTTTCTATAGTAAATTATTCAAAAAATAATTTTCTACTGTCGCAAATTTTAAATATCCCAGGGATTGCCTTTTCTACAGTAAATTATTCAAAAACTAATTTTATACTGTCGCAAATTTTATGTGCGCCAGGGATTGCCTTTTCTATAGTAAATTATTCAAAAAATAATTTTATACTGTCGCAAATTTTAATTGCGCCAGGGATTGCCTTTTCTATAGTAAATTATTCAAAAAATAATTTTCTACTGTCGCAAATTTTAAATATCCCAGGGATTGCCTTTTCTACAGTAAATTATTCAAAAACTAATTTTATACTGTCGCAAATTTTATGTGCGCCAGGGATTGCCTTTTCTATAGTAAATTATTCAAAAAATAATTTTATACTGTCGCAAATTTTATGTGCGCCAGGGATTGCCTTTTCTATAGTAAATTATTCAAAAAATAATTTTCAACTGTCACAAATTTTAATTGCGCCAGGGATTGCCTTTTATATAGTAAATTATTCAAAAAATAATTTTCTACTGTCGCAAATTTTAATTGCGCCAGGGATTGCCTTTTCTATAGTAAATTATTCAAAAACTAATTTTCAACTGTCGCAAATTTTAATTACGCCAGGGATTGCCTTTTATATAGTAAATTATTCAAAAAATAATTTTCTACTGTCGCAAATTTTAATTGCGCCAGGGATTGCCTTTTCTATAGTAAATTATTCAAAAAATAATTTTCAACTGTCACAAATTTTAATTGCGCCAGGGATTGCCTTTTCTATAGTAAATTTTTCAAAAACTAATTTTATACTGTCACAAATTTTAATTGCGCCAGGGATTGCCTTTTCTATAGTAAATTATTCAAAAAATAATTTTATACTGTCGCAAATTTTAATTGCGCCAGGGATTGCCTTTTCTATAGTAAATTATTCAAAAAATAATTTTCTACTGTCGCAAATTTTAATTACGCCAGGGATTGCCTTTTCTATAGTAAATTATTCAAAAAATAATTTTCTACTGTCGCAAATTTTAATTGCGCCAGGGATTGCCTTTTCTATAGTAAATTATTCAAAAAATAATTTTCCACTGTCGCAAATTTTAATTGCGCCAGGGATTGCCTTTTCTACAGTAAATTATTCAAAAAATAATTTTATACTGTCGCAAATTTTAATTACGCCAGGGATTGCCTTTTCTATAGTAAATTATTCAAAAAATAATTTTCTACTGTCGCAAATTTTAATTACGCCAGGGATTGCCTTTTATATAGTAAATTTTTCAAAAACTAATTTTATACTGTCGCATATTTTAATTGCGCCAGGGATTGCCTTTTCTATAGTAAATTATTCAAAAAATAATTTTCTACTGTCGCAAATTTTAATTGCGCCAGGGATTGCCTTTTCTATAGTAAATTTTTCAAAAACTAATTTTATACTGTCGCAAATTTTATGTGCGCCAGGGATTGCCTTTTCTATAGTAAATTATTCAAAAAATAATTTTCAACTGTCACAAATTTTAATTGCGCCAGGGATTGCCTTTTATATAGTAAATTATTCAAAAAATAATTTTCTACTGTCGCAAATTTTAATTGCGCCAGGGATTGCCTTTTCTATAGTAAATTATTCAAAAACTAATTTTCAACTGTCGCAAATTTTAATTACGCCAGGGATTGCCTTTTATATAGTAAATTATTCAAAAAATAATTTTCAACTGTCGCAAATTTTAAATATCCCAGGGATTGCCTTTTCTACAGTAAATTTTTCAAAAACTAATTTTATACTGTCACAAATTTTAATTGCGCCAGGGATTGCCTTTTATATAGTAAATTATTCAAAAAATAATTTTATACTGTCGCAAATTTTATGTGCGCCAGGGATTGCCTTTTCTATAGTAAATTATTCAAAAACTAATTTTATACTGTCGCAAATTTTATGTGCGCCAGGGATTGCCTTTTCGATAGTAAATTATTCAAAAAATAATTTTATACTGTCGCAAATTTTATGTGCGCCAGGGATTGCCTTTTCTATAGTAAATTATTCAAAAAATAATTTTCAACTGTCACAAATTTTAATTGCGCCAGGGATTGCCTTTTATATAGTAAATTATTCAAAAAATAATTTTCTACTGTCGCAAATTTTAATTGCGCCAGGGATTGCCTTTTCTATAGTAAATTATTCAAAAACTAATTTTCAACTGTCGCAAATTTTAATTACGCCAGGGATTGCCTTTTATATAGTAAATTATTCAAAAAATAATTTTCAACTGTCGCAAATTTTAAATATCCCAGGGATTGCCTTTTCTACAGTAAATTTTTCAAAAACTAATTTTATACTGTCGCAAATTTTAATTGCGCCAGGGATTGCCTTTTCTACAGTAAATTTTTCAAAAACTAATTTTCAACTGTCACAAATTTTAATTGCGCCAGGGATTGCCTTTTCTATAGTAAATTATTCAAAAACTAATTTTATACTGTCGCAAATTTTAATTGCGCCAGGGATTGCCTTTTCTATAGTAAATTATTCAAAAAATAATTTTCTACTGTCGCAAATTTTAATTACGCCAGGGATTGCCTTTTCTATAGTAAATTATTCAAAAAATAATTTTCTACTGTCGCAAATTTTAATTGCGCCAGGGATTGCCTTTTCTATAGTAAATTATTCAAAAAATAATTTTCAACTGTCGCAAATTTTAATTGCGCCAGGGATTGCCTTTTCTACAGTAAATTATTCAAAAAATAATTTTATACTGTCGCAAATTTTAATTGCGCCAGGGATTGCCTTTTCTATAGTAAATTATTCAAAAAATAATTTTCTACTGTCGCAAATTTTAATTACGCCAGGGATTGCCTTTTATATAGTAAATTATTCAAAAACTAATTTTATACTGTCGCAAATTTTAATTGCGCCAGGGATTGCCTTTTCTATAGTAAATTATTCAAAAACTAATTTTATACTGTCGCAAATTTTAAATATCCCAGGGATTGCCTTTTCTATAGTAAATTATTCAAAAACTAATTTTATACTGTCGCAAATTTTAATTACGCCAGGGATTGCCTTTTATATAGTAAATTTTTCAAAAACTAATTTTATACTGTCGCAAATTTTAATTACGCCAGGGATTGCCTTTTCTACAGTAAATTATTCAAAAAATAATTTTATACTGTCGCAAATTTTAATTACGCCAGGGATTGCCTTTTATATAGTAAATTATTCAAAAACTAATTTTCTACTGTCGCAAATTTTATGTGCGCCAGGGATTGCCTTTTCTATAGTAAATTATTCAAAAAATAATTTTCAACTGTCACAAATTTTATGTGCGCCAGGGATTGACTTTTCTATAGTAAATTATTCAAAAACTAATTTTATACTGTCACAAAATTTAATTGCGCCAGGGATTGACTTTTCTATAGTAAATTATTCAAAAAATAATTTTCTACTGTCGCAAATTTTAATTGCGCCAGGGATTGCCTTTTCTATAGTAAATTTTTCAAAAACTAATTTTATACTGTCGCAAATTTTAATTACGCCAGGGATTGCCTTTTATATAGTAAATTTTTCAAAAACTAATTTTATACTGTCGCAAATTTTATGTGCGCCAGGGATTGCCTTTTATATAGTAAATTTTTCAAAAACTAATTTTATACTGTCACAAATTTTAATTACGCCAGGGATTGACTTTTCTATAGTAAATTATTCAAAAACTAATTTTATACTGTCACAAATTTTATGTGCGCCAGGGATTGCCTTTTCTATAGTAAATTATTCAAAAAATAATTTTCAACTGTCACAAATTTTAATTACGCCAGGGATTGCCTTTTATATAGTAAATTTTTCAAAAACTAATTTTATACTGTCGCAAATTTTAATTACGCCAGGGATTGCCTTTTATATAGTAAATTATTCAAAAACTAATTTTATACTGTCGCAAATTTTAATTACGCCAGGGATTGCCTTTTCTATAGTAAATTATTCAAAAAATAATTTTCAACTGTCACAAATTTTAATTGCGCCAGGGATTGCCTTTTCTACAGTAAATTTTTCAAAAACTAATTTTATACTGTCGCAAATTTTAATTGCGCCAGGGATTGCCTTTTATATAGTAAATTTTTCAAAAAATAATTTTCAACTGTCACAAATTTTAATTGCGCCAGGGATTGCCTTTTATATAGTAAATTTTTCAAAAACTAATTTTATACTGTCGCAAATTTTAATTGCGCCAGGGATTGCCTTTTCTACAGTAAATTTTTCAAAAACTAATTTTATACTGTCGCAAATTTTAATTGCGCCAGGGATTGCCTTTTCTATAGTAAATTATTCAAAAACTAATTTTATACTGTCGCAAATTTTAATTACGCCAGGGATTGCCTTTTCTATAGTAAATTATTCAAAAACTAATTTTATACTGTCGCAAATTTTATGTGCGCCAGGGATTGCCTTTTCTATAGTAAATTATTCAAAAAATAATTTTCAACTGTCACAAATTTTAATTGCGCCAGGGATTGCCTTTTCTATAGTAAATTTTTCAAAAAATAATTTTATACTGTCGCAAATTTTAATTACGCCAGGGATTGCCTTTTATATAGTAAATTTTTCAAAAACTAATTTTATACTGTCGCAAATTTTATGTGCGCCAGGGATTGCCTTTTCTATAGTAAATTATTCAAAAAATAATTTTCAACTGTCACAAATTTTATGTGCGCCAGGGTTTGACTTTTCTATAGTAAATTATTCAAAAACTAATTTTATACTGTCACAAATTTTAATTGCGCCAGGGATTGACTTTTCTATAGTAAATTATTCAAAAAATAATTTTCAACTGTCACAAATTTTAATTGCGCCAGGGATTGCCTTTTCTATAGTAAATTATTCAAAAAATAATTTTATACTGTCGCAAATTTTAATTACGCCAGGGATTGCCTTTTATATAGTAAATTTTTCAAAAACTAATTTTATACTGTCGCAAATTTTAATTACGCCAGGGATTGCCTTTTATATAGTAAATTTTTCAAAAACTAATTTTATACTGTCACAAATTTTATGTGCGCCAGGGATTGCCTTTTATATAGTAAATTATTCAAAAACTAATTTTCTACTGTCGCAAATTTTAATTGCGCCAGGGATTGCCTTTTCTATAGTAAATTTTTCAAAAACTAATTTTATACTGTCGCAAATTTTAATTGCGCCAGAGATTGCCTTTTCTATAGTAAATTATTCAAAAAATAATTTTATACTGTCGCAAATTTTAAATATCCCAGGGATTGCCTTTTCTATAGTAAATTTTTCAAAAACTAATTTCATACTGTCGCAAATTTTATGTGCGCCAGGGATTGCCTTTTATATAGTAAATTATTCAAAAACTAATTTTCTACTGTCGCAAATTTTAATTGCGCCAGGGATTGCCTTTTCTATAGTAAATTTTTCAAAAACTAATTTTATACTGTCGCAAATTTTAATTGCGCCAGGGATTGCTTTTTCTATAGTAAATTATTCAAAAAATAATTTTCTACTGTCGCAAATTTTATGTGCGCCAGGGATTGCCTTTTATATAGTAAATTATTCAAAAAATAATTTTCTACTGTCGCAAATTTTAATTGCGCCAGGGATTGCCTTTTCTATAGTAAATTATTCAAAAAATAATTTTATACTGTCACAAATTTTAATTGCGCCAGGGATTGCCTTTTATATAGTAAATTATTCAAAAAATAATTTTATACTGTCACAAATTTTAATTGCGCCAGGGATTGCCTTTTCTACAGTAAATTATTCAAAAAATAATTTTCAACTGTCACAAATTTTATGTGCGCCAGGGATTGCCTTTTCTATAGTAAATTATTCAAAAAATAATTTTATACTGTCACAAATTTTAAATATCCCAGGGATTGCCTTTTCTATAGTAAATTATTCAAAAAATAATTTTATACTGTCACAAATTTTATGTGCGCCAGGGATTGCCTTTTATATAGTAAATTATTCAAAAAATAATTTTATACTGTCGCAAATTTTAATTACGCCAGGGATTGCCTTTTATATAGTAAACTTTTCAAAAACTAATTTTATACTGTCGCAAATTTTAAATATCCCAGGGATTGCCTTTTCTATAGTAAATTATTCAAAAACTAATTTTCTACTGTCGCAAATTTTAATTGCGCCAGGGATTGCCTTTTATATAGTAAATTATTCAAAAAATAATTTTCAACTGTCACAAATTTTAATTGCGCCAGGGATTGACTTTTCTATAGTAAATTATTCAAAAACTAATTTTATACTGTCGCAAATTTTAATTGCGCCAGGGATTGCCTTTTATATAGTAAATTATTAAAAAAAATAATTTTCTACTGTAGCAAATTTTAAATATCCCAGGGATTGCCTTTTATATAGTAAATTTTTCAAAAACTAATTTTATACTGTCGCAAATTTTAAATATCCCAGGGATTGCCTTTTATATAGTAAATTTTTCAAAAACTAATTTTCTACTGTCGCAAATTTTAAATATCCCAGGGATTGCCTTTTCTATAGTAAATTATTCAAAAACTAATTTTATACTGTCGCAAATTTTATGTGCGCCAGGGATTGACTTTTCTATAGTAAATTATTCAAAAACTAATTTTATACTGTCACAAATTTTATGTGCGCCAGGGATTGCCTTTTATATAGTAAATTATTCAAAAAATAATTTTCAACTGTCACAAATTTTAATTGCGCCAGGGATTGCCTTTTATATAGTAAATTATTCAAAAAATAATTTTATACTGTCGCAAATTTTATGTGCGCCAGGGATTGCCTTTTCTATAGTAAATTATTCAAAAACTAATTTTATACTGTCACAAATTTTATGTGCGCCAGGGATTGCCTTTTCTATAGTAAATTATTCAAAAAATAATTTTCAACTGTCACAAATTTTAATTGCGCCAGGTATAGACTTTTCTATAGTAAATTATTCAAAAAATAATTTTATACTGTCACAAATTTTAATTGCGCCAGGGATTGCCTTTTATATAGTAAATTTTTCAAAAACTAATTTTATACTGTCGCAAATTTTAATTGCGCCAGGGATTGCCTTTTATATAGTAAATTATTCAAAAAATAATTTTATACTGTCGCAAATTTTATGTGCGCCAGGGATTGCCTTTTCTATAGTAAATTATTCAAAAAATAATTTTCAACTGTCACAAATTTTAATTGCGCCAGGGATTGACTTTTCTATAGTAAATTATTCAAAAACTAATTTTATACTGTCACAAATTTTATGTGCGCCAGGGATTGCCTTTTCTATAGTAAATTATTCAAAAAATAATTTTCTACTGTCGCAAATTTTAAATATCCCAGGGATTGCCTTTTCTATAGTAAATTTTTCAAAAAATAATTTTCAACTGTCGCAAATTTTAATTACGCCAGGGATTGCCTTTTATATAGTAAATTTTTCAAAAACTAATTTTATACTGTCACAAATTTTAATTGCGCCAGGGATTGCCTTTTATATAGTAAATTATTCAAAAACTAATTTTCTACTGTCGCAAATTTTAATTGCGCCAGGGATTGCCTTTTATATAGTAAATTTTTCAAAAAATAATTTTCAACTGTCGCAAATTTTAATTACGCCAGGGATTGCCTTTTATATAGTAAATTTTTCAAAAACTAATTTTCTACTGTCGCAAATTTTAATTGCGCCAGGGATTGCCTTTTCTATAGTAAATTTTTCAAAAACTAATTTTCTACTGTCGCAAATTTTAATTGCGCCAGGGATTGCCTTTTCTATAGTAAATTATTCAAAAACTAATTTTCTACTGTCGCAAATTTTATGTGCGCCAGGGATTGCCTTTTCTATAGTAAATTATTCAAAAAATAATTTTCTACTGTCGCAAATTTTAATTGCGCCAGGGATTGCCTTTTCTATAGTAAATTATTCAAAAAATAATTTTATACTGTCACAAATTTTAATTGCGCCAGGGATTGCCTTTTATATAGTAAATTATTCAAAAAATAATTTTCTACTGTCGCAAATTTTAAATATCCCAGGGATTGCCTTTTATATAGTAAATTTTTCAAAAACTAATTTTATACTGTCGCAAATTTTAAATATCCCAGGGATTGCCTTTTATATAGTAAATTTTTCAAAAACTAATTTTCTACTGTCGCAAATTTTAAATATCCCAGGGATTGCCTTTTCTATAGTAAATTATTCAAAAACTAATTTTATACTGTCGCAAATTTTATGTGCGCCAGGGATTGACTTTTCTATAGTAAATTATTCAAAAACTAATTTTATACTGTCACAAATTTTATGTGCGCCAGGGATTGCCTTTTATATAGTAAATTATTCAAAAAATAATTTTCAACTGTCACAAATTTTAATTGCGCCAGGGATTGCCTTTTATATAGTAAATTATTCAAAAAATAATTTTATACTGTCGCAAATTTTATGTGCGCCAGGGATTGCCTTTTCTATAGTAAATTATTCAAAAACTAATTTTCTACTGTCGCAAATTTTAATTGCGCCAGGGATTGCCTTTTATATAGTAAATTATTCAAAAAATAATTTTCAACTGTCACAAATTTTAATTGCGCCAGGGATTGACTTTTCTATAGTAAATTATTCAAAAACTAATTTTATACTGTCGCAAATTTTAATTGCGCCAGGGATTGCCTTTTATATAGTAAATTATTCAAAAAATAATTTTCTACTGTCGCAAATTTTAAATATCCCAGGGATTGCCTTTTATATAGTAAATTTTTCAAAAACTAATTTTATACTGTCGCAAATTTTAATTGCGCCAGGGATTGCCTTTTCTATAGTAAATTATTCAAAAAATAATTTTATACTGTCGCAAATTTTAATTGCGCCAGGGATTGCCTTTTCTATAGTAAATTATTCAAAAAATAATTTTATACTGTCGCAAATTTTAATTGCGCCAGGGATTGCCTTTTCTACAGTAAATTATTCAAAAACTAATTTTCTACTGTCGCAAATTTTATGTGCGCCAGGGATTGCCTTTTCTATAGTAAATTATTCAAAAAATAATTTTCTACTGTCGCAAATTTTAAATGCGCCAGGGATTGCCTTTTCTATAGTAAATTATTCAAAAACTAATTTTCTACTGTCGCAAATTTTATGTGCGCCAGGGATTGCCTTTTCTATAGTAAATTATTCAAAAAATAATTTTCTACTGTCGCAAATTTTAATTGCGCCAGGGATTGCCTTTTCTATAGTAAATTATTCAAAAAATAATTTTATACTGTCACAAATTTTAATTGCGCCAGGGATTGCCTTTTATATAGTAAATTATTCAAAAAATAATTTTATACTGTCACAAATTTTAATTGCGCCAGGGATTGCCTTTTCTACAGTAAATTATTCAAAAAATAATTTTCAACTGTCACAAATTTTATGTGCGCCAGGGATTGCCTTTTCTATAGTAAATTATTCAAAAAATAATTTTATACTGTCACAAATTTTAATTGCGCCAGGGATTGCCTTTTATATAGTAAATTTTTCAAAAACTAATTTTCTACTGTCGCAAATTTTAATTGCGCCAGGGATTGCCTTTTCTATAGTAAATTATTCAAAAACTAATTTTCTACTGTCGCAAATTTTAATTGCGCCAGGGATTGCCTTTTATATAGTAAAATTATTCAAAAACTAATTTTATACTGTCGCAAATTTTAATTGCGCCAGGGATTGCCTTTTATATAGTAAATTTTTCAAAACTAATTTTATACTGTCGCAAATTTTAATTGCGCCAGGGATTGCCTTTTCTATAGTAAATTTTTCAAAAACTAATTTTCTACTGTCGCAAATTTTAATTGCGCCAGGGATTGCCTTTTCTATAGTAAATTATTCAAAAACTAATTTTCTACTGTCGCAAATTTTATGTGCGCCAGGATTGCCTTTTCTATAGTAAATTATTCAAAAAATAATTTTCTACTGTCGCAAATTTTAATTGCGCCAGGGATTGCCTTTTCTTATAGTAAATTATTCAAAAAATAATTTTATACTGTCACAAATTTTAATTGCGCCAGGGATTGCCTTTTATATAGTAAATTATTCAAAAAATAATTTTCTACTGTCGCAAATTTTAAATATCCCAGGGATTGCCTTTTATATAGTAAATTTTTCAAAAACTAATTTTATACTGTCGCAAATTTTAAATATCCCAGGGATTGCCTTTTATATAGTAAATTTTTCAAAAACTAATTTTCTACTGTCGCAAATTTTAAATATCCCAGGGATTGCCTTTTCTATAGTAAATTATTCAAAAACTAATTTTATACTGTCGCAAATTTTATGTGCGCCAGGGATTGACTTTTCTATAGTAAATTATTCAAAAACTAATTTTATACTGTCACAAATTTTATGTGCGCCAGGGATTGCCTTTTATATAGTAAATTATTCAAAAAATAATTTTCAACTGTCACAAATTTTAATTGCGCCAGGGATTGCCTTTTATATAGTAAATTATTCAAAAAATAATTTTATACTGTCGCAAATTTTATGTGCGCCAGGGATTGCCTTTTCTATAGTAAATTATTCAAAAACTAATTTTCTCCTGTCGCAAATTTTAATTGCGCCAGGGATTGCCTTTTATATAGTAAATTATTCAAAAAATAATTTTCAACTGTCACAAATTTTAATTGCGCCAGGGATTGACTTTTCTATAGTAAATTATTCAAAAACTAATTTTATACTGTCGCAAATTTTAATTGCGCCAGGGATTGCCTTTTATATAGTAAATTATTCAAAAAATAATTTTCTACTGTCGCAAATTTTAAATATCCCAGGGATTGCCTTTTATATAGTAAATTTTTCAAAAACTAATTTTATACTGTCGCAAATTTTAATTGCGCCAGGGATTGCCTTTTCTATAGTAAATTATTCAAAAAATAATTTTATACTGTCGCAAATTTTAATTGCGCCAGGGATTGCCTTTTCTATAGTAAATTATTCAAAAAATAATTTTATACTGTCGCAAATTTTAATTGCGCCAGGGATTGCCTTTTCTACAGTAAATTATTCAAAAACTAATTTTCTACTGTCGCAAATTTTATGTGCGCCAGGGATTGCCTTTTCTATAGTAAATTATTCAAAAAATAATTTTCTACTGTCGCAAATTTTAATTGCGCCAGGGATTGCCTTTTCTATAGTAAATTATTCAAAAACTAATTTTCTACTGTCGCAAATTTTATGTGCGCCAGGGATTGCCTTTTCTATAGTAAATTATTCAAAAAATAATTTTCTACTGTCGCAAATTTTAATTGCGCCAGGGATTGCCTTTTCTATAGTAAATTATTCAAAAAATAATTTTATACTGTCACAAATTTTAATTGCGCCAGGGATTGCCTTTTATATAGTAAATTATTCAAAAAATAATTTTATACTGTCACAAATTTTAATTGCGCCAGGGATTGCCTTTTCTACAGTAAATTATTCAAAAAATAATTTTCAACTGTCACAAATTTTATGTGCGCCAGGGATTGCCTTTTCTATAGTAAATTATTCAAAAAATAATTTTCTACTGTCGCAAATTTTAATTGCGCCAGGGATTGCCTTTTCTATAGTAAATTATTCAAAAACTAATTTTCTACTGTCGCAAATTTTATGTGCGCCAGGGATTGCCTTTTCTATAGTAAATTATTCAAAAAATAATTTTCTACTGTCGCAAATTTTAATTGCGCCAGGGATTGCCTTTTCTATAGTAAATTATTCAAAAAATAATTTTATACTGTCACAAATTTTAATTGCGCCAGGGATTGCCTTTTATATAGTAAATTATTCAAAAAATAATTTTATACTGTCACAAATTTTAATTGCGCCAGGGATTGCCTTTTCTACAGTAAATTATTCAAAAAATAATTTTCAACTGTCACAAATTTTATGTGCGCCAGGGATTGCCTTTTCTATAGTAAATTATTCAAAAAATAATTTTATACTGTCACAAATTTTAATTGCGCCAGGGATTGCCTTTTATATAGTAAATTTTTCAAAAACTAATTTTCTACTGTCGCAAATTTTAATTGCGCCAGGGATTGCCTTTTCTATAGTAAATTATTCAAAAACTAATTTTCTACTGTCGCAAATTTTAATTGCGCCAGGGATTGCCTTTTATATAGTAAATTATTCAAAAACTAATTTTATACTGTCGCAAATTTTAATTGCGCCAGGGATTGCCTTTTATATAGTAAATTTTTCAAAAACTAATTTTATACTGTCGCAAATTTTAATTGCGCCAGGGATTGCCTTTTCTACAGTAAATTATTCAAAATATAATTTTCTACTGTCGCAAATTTTAATTGCGCCAGGGATTGCCTTTTCTATAGTAAATTATTCAAAAACTAATTTTATACTGTCGCAAATTTTATGTGCGCCAGGGATTGCCTTTTCTATAGTAAATTATTCAAAAAATAATTTTCAACTGTCACAAATTTTAATTGCGCCAGGGATTGCCTTTTCTATAGTAAATTATTCAAAAACTAATTTTATACTGTCGCAAATTTTAAATATCCCAGGGATTGCCTTTTATATAGTAAATTTTTCAAAAACTAATTTTCTACTGTCGCAAATTTTAATTACGCCAGGGATTGCCTTTTATATAGTAAATTTTTCAAAAACTAATTTTCTACTGTCGCAAATTTTAAATATCCCAGGGATTGCCTTTTCTATAGTAAATTATTCAAAAACTAATTTTATACTGTCGCAAATTTTAATTGCGCCAGGGATTGCCTTTTCTATAGTAAATTATTCAAAAAATAATTTTATACTGTCGCAAATTTTAATTGCGCCAGGGATTGCCTTTTCTACAGTAAATTATTCAAAAACTAATTTTCTACTGTCGCAAATTTTATGTGCGCCAGGGATTGCCTTTTCTATAGTAAATTATTCAAAAAATAATTTTCTACTGTCGCAAATTTTAATTGCGCCAGGGATTGCCTTTTCTATAGTAAATTATTCAAAAACTAATTTTCTACTGTCGCAAATTTTATGTGCGCCAGGGATTGCCTTTTCTATAGTAAATTATTCAAAAAATAATTTTCTACTGTCGCAAATTTTAATTGCGCCAGGGATTGCCTTTTCTATAGTAAATTATTCAAAAAATAATTTTATACTGTCACAAATTTTAATTGCGCCAGGGATTGCCTTTTATATAGTAAATTATTCAAAAAATAATTTTATACTGTCACAAATTTTAATTGCGCCAGGGATTGCCTTTTCTACAGTAAATTATTCAAAAAATAATTTTCAACTGTCACAAATTTTATGTGCGCCAGGGATTGCCTTTTCTATAGTAAATTATTCAAAAAATAATTTTCTACTGTCGCAAATTTTAATTGCGCCAGGGATTGCCTTTTCTATAGTAAATTATTCAAAAACTAATTTTCTACTGTCGCAAATTTTATGTGCGCCAGGGATTGCCTTTTCTATAGTAAATTATTCAAAAAATAATTTTCTACTGTCGCAAATTTTAATTGCGCCAGGGATTGCCTTTTCTATAGTAAATTATTCAAAAAATAATTTTATACTGTCACAAATTTTAATTGCGCCAGGGATTGCCTTTTATATAGTAAATTATTCAAAAAATAATTTTATACTGTCACAAATTTTAATTGCGCCAGGGATTGCCTTTTCTACAGTAAATTATTCAAAAAATAATTTTCAACTGTCACAAATTTTATGTGCGCCAGGGATTGCCTTTTCTATAGTAAATTATTCAAAAAATAATTTTATACTGTCACAAATTTTAATTGCGCCAGGGATTGCCTTTTATATAGTAAATTTTTCAAAAACTAATTTTCTACTGTCGCAAATTTTAATTGCGCCAGGGATTGCCTTTTCTATAGTAAATTATTCAAAAACTAATTTTCTACTGTCGCAAATTTTAATTGCGCCAGGGATTGCCTTTTATATAGTAAATTATTCAAAAACTAATTTTATACTGTCGCAAATTTTAATTGCGCCAGGGATTGCCTTTTATATAGTAAATTTTTCAAAAACTAATTTTATACTGTCGCAAATTTTAATTGCGCCAGGGATTGCCTTTTCTACAGTAAATTATTCAAAATATAATTTTCTACTGTCGCAAATTTTAATTGCGCCAGGGATTGCCTTTTCTATAGTAAATTATTCAAAAACTAATTTTATACTGTCGCAAATTTTATGTGCGCCAGGGATTGCCTTTTCTATAGTAAATTATTCAAAAAATAATTTTCAACTGTCACAAATTTTAATTGCGCCAGGGATTGCCTTTTCTATAGTAAATTATTCAAAAACTAATTTTATACTGTCGCAAATTTTAAATATCCCAGGGATTGCCTTTTATATAGTAAATTTTTCAAAAACTAATTTTCTACTGTCGCAAATTTTAATTACGCCAGGGATTGCCTTTTATATAGTAAATTTTTCAAAAACTAATTTTCTACTGTCGCAAATTTTAAATATCCCAGGGATTGCCTTTTCTATAGTAAATTATTCAAAAACTAATTTTATACTGTCGCAAATTTTAATTACGCCAGGGATTGCCTTTTCTATAGTAAATTATTCAAAAACTAATTTTATACTGTCGCAAATTTTAATTACGCCAGGGATTGCCTTTTCTATAGTAAATTATTCAAAAAATAATTTTCTACTGTCACAAATTTTATGTGCGCCAGGGATTGCCTTTTCTATAGTAAATTATTCAAAAAATAATTTTATACTGTCGCAAATTTTAATTACGCCAGGGATTGCCTTTTCTATAGTAAATTATTCAAAAACTAATTTTATACTGTCGCAAATTTTAATTACGCCAGGGATTGCCTTTTCTATAGTAAATTATTCAAAAACTAATTTTATACTGTCGCAAATTTTAATTACGCCAGGGATTGCCTTTTATATAGTAAATTTTTCAAAAACTAATTTTATACTGTCGCAAATTTTAATTACGCCAGGGATTGCCTTTTATATAGTAAATTATTCAAAAACTAATTTTATACTGTCGCAAATTTTAATTGCGCCAGGGATTGCCTTTTATATAGTAAATTATTCAAAAACTAATTTTCAACTGTCACAAATTTTAAATATCCCAGGGATTGCCTTTTATATAGTAAATTATTCAAAAAATAATTTTATACTGTCACAAATTTTAATTGCGCCAGGGATTGCCTTTTCTATAGTAAATTATTCAAAAACTAATTTTATACTGTCGCAAATTTTAATTACGCCAGGGATTGCCTTTTCTATAGTAAATTATTCAAAAACTAATTTTATACTGTCGCAAATTTTAATTACGCCAGGGATTGCCTTTTCTATAGTAAATTATTCAAAAAATAATTTTCTACTGTCGCAAATTTTAATTACGCCAGGGATTGCCTTTTCTATAGTAAATTATTCAAAAAATAATTTTCAACTGTCACAAATTTTAATTGCGCCAGGGATTGCCTTTTCTATAGTAAATTATTCAAAAACTAATTTTATACTGTCGCAAATTTTAATTACGCCAGCGATTGCCTTTTCTATAGTAAATTATTCAAAAACTAATTTTATACTGTCGCAAATTTTAATTACGCCAGGGATTGCCTTTTCTATAGAAAATTATTCAAAAACTAATTTTATACTGTCGCAAATTTTAATTGCGCCAGGGATTGCCTTTTCTATAGTAAATTATTCAAAAACTAATTTTATACTGTCGCAAATTTTAATTACGCCAGGGATTGCCTTTTCTATAGTAAATTATTCAAAAACTAATTTTATACTGTCGCAAATTTTAATTACGCCAGGGATTGCCTTTTATATAGTAAATTTTTCAAAAACTAATTTTATACTGTCGCAAATTTTAATTACGCCAGGGATTGCCTTTTCTATAGTAAATTATTCAAAAAATAATTTTCAACTGTCACAAATTTTATGTGCGCCAGGGATTGCCTTTTCTATAGTAAATTATTCAAAAAATAATTTTCTACTGTCGCAAATTTTAAATATCCCAGGGATTGCCTTTTCTATAGTAAATTATTCAAAAACTAATTTTCTACTGTCGCAAATTTTAATTGCGCCAGGGATTGCCTTTTCTATAGTAAATTATTCAAAAACTAATTTTCAACTGTCACAAATTTTAAATATCCCAGGGATTGCCTTTTATATAGTAAATTATTCAAAAAATAATTTTATACTGTCACAAATTTTAATTGCGCCAGGGATTGCCTTTTCTATAGTAAATTATTCAAAAACTAATTTTCAACTGTCACAAATTTTAATTACGCCAGGGATTGCCTTTTATATAGTAAATTATTCAAAAACTAATTTTATACTGTCGCAAATTTTAATTGCGCCAGGGATTGCCTTTTCTATAGTAAATTATTCAAAAACTAATTTTATACTGTCACAAATTTTATGTGCGCCAGGGATTGCCTTTTCTATAGTAAATTATTCAAAAACTAATTTTATACTGTCACAAATTTTAATTGCGCCAGGGATTGCCTTTTCTATAGTAAATTTTTCAAAAACTAATTTTCTACTGTCGCAAATTTTAATTACGCCAGGGATTGCCTTTTATATAGTAAATTTTTCAAAAACTAATTTTCTACTTTCGCAAATTTTAATTGCGCCAGGGATTGCCTTTTCTACAGTAAATTTTTCAAAAACTAATTTTCTACTGTCGCAAATTTTAATTGCGCCAGGGATTGCCTTTTCTATAGTAAATTTTTCAAAAACTAATTTTCTACTGTCGCAAATTTTAATTACGCCAGGGATTGCCTTTTATATAGTAAATTTTTCAAAAACTAATTTTCTACTGTCGCAAATTTTAATTGCGCCAGGGATTGCCTTTTCTATAGTAAATTATTCAAAAAATAATTTTCTACTGTCGCAAATTTTAATTACGCCAGGGATTGCCTTTTCTATAGTAAATTATTCAAAAAATAATTTTATACTGTCGCAAATTTTAATTGCGCCAGGGATTGCCTTTTCTATAGTAAATTATTCAAAAAATAATTTTATACTGTCACAAATTTTAATTGCGCCAGGGATTGCCTTTTATATAGTAAATTATTCAAAAACTAATTTTATACTGTCGCAAATTTTAATTGCGCCAGGGATTGCCTTTTCTATAGTAAATTATTCAAAAACTAATTTTATACTGTCACAAATTTTATGTGCGCCAGGGATTGCCTTTTCTATAGTAAATTATTCAAAAACTAATTTTATACTGTCGCAAATTTTAATTACGCCAGGGATTGCCTTTTATATAGTAAATTATTCAAAAACTAATTTTCAACTGTCACAAATTTTAAATATCCCAGGGATTGCCTTTTCTATAGTAAATTATTCAAAAAATAATTTTATACTGTCACAAATTTTAATTGCGCCAGGGATTGCCTTTTATATAGTAAATTATTCAAAAAATAATTTTCAACTGTCACAAATTTTATGTGCGCCAGGGATTGCCTTTTCTATAGTAAATTATTCAAAAACTAATTTTATACTGTCGCAAATTTTAAATATCCCAGGGATTGCCTTTTCTATAGTAAATTATTCAAAAACTAATTTTCTACTGTCGCAAATTTTAATTGCGCCAGGGATTGCCTTTTATATAGTAAATTATTCAAAAAATAATTTTCTAATGTCGCAAATTTTAATTGCGCCAGGGATTGCCTTTTCTATAGTAAATTATTCAAAAACTAATTTTATACTGTCACAAATTTTATGTGCGCCAGGGATTGCCTTTTCTATAGTAAATTATTCAAAAACTAATTTTATACTGTCACAAATTTTATGTGCGCCAGGGATTGCCTTTTCTATAGTAAATTATTCAAAAAATAATTTTATACTGTCGCAAATTTTAATTACGCCAGGGATTGCCTTTTCTACAGTAAATTATTCAAAAAATAATTTTATACTGTCGCAAATTTTAAATATCCCAGGGATTGCCTTTTCTATAGTAAATTATTCAAAAAATAATTTTCTACTGTCGCAAATTTTAATTACGCCAGGGATTGCCTTTTCTATAGTAAATTATTCAAAAAATAATTTTCAACTGTCACAAATTTTAATTGCGCCAGGGATTGCCTTTTCTATAGTAAATTATTCAAAAACTAATTTTATACTGTCGCAAATTTTAATTACGCCAGGGATTGCCTTTTCTATAGTAAATTATTCAAAAACTAATTTTATACTGTCGCAAATTTTAATTACGCCAGGGATTGCCTTTTATATAGTAAATTATTCAAAAACTAATTTTATACTGTCGCAAATTTTAATTACGCCAGGGATTGCCTTTTCTATAGTAAATTATTCAAAAAATAATTTTCAACTGTCACAAATTTTAATTACGCCAGGGATTGCCTTTTATATAGTAAATTTTTCAAAAACTAATTTTATACTGTCGCAAATTTTATGTGCGCCAGGGATTGCCTTTTATATAGTAAATTATTCAAAAACTAATTTTATACTGTCGCAAATTTTAATTGCGCCAGGGATTGCCTTTTCTATAGTAAATTATTAAAAAACTAATTTTCTACTGTCGCAAATTTTAAATATCCCAGGGATTGCCTTTTCTATAGTAAATTATTCAAAAAATAATTTTATACTGTCGCAAATTTTAATTGCGCCAGGGATTGCCTTTTCTATAGTAAATTATTCAAAAAATAATTTTCTACTGTCGCAAATTTTATGTGCGCCAGGGATTGCCTTTTATATAGTAAATTTTTCAAAAACTAATTTTCTACTGTCGCAAATTTTATGTGCGCCAGGGATTGCCTTTTATATAGTAAATTATTCAAAAAATAATTTTATACTGTCGCAAATTTTAAATATCCCAGGGATTGCCTTTTCTATAGTAAATTATTCAAAAACTAATTTTCTACTGTCGCAAATTTTAATTGCGCCAGGGATTGCCTTTTCTACAGTAAATTATTCAAAAAATAATTTTATACTGTCACAAATTTTAATTACGCCAGGGATTGCCTTTTATATAGTAAATTTTTCAAAAACTAATTTTCTACTGTCGCAAATTTTAATTGCGCCAGGGATTGCCTTTTCTATAGTAAATTATTCAAAAACTAATTTTCTACTGTCGCAAATTTTAAATATCCCAGGGATTGCCTTTTCTATAGTAAATTATTCAAAAAATAATTTTATACTGTCGCAAATTTTAATTGCGCCAGGGATTGCCTTTTCTATAGTAAATTTTTCAAAAACTAATTTTATACTGTCACAAATTTTAATTGCGCCAGGGATTGCCTTTTCTATAGTAAATTATTCAAAAAATAATTTTATACTGTCACAAATTTTAATTGCGCCAGGGATTGCCTTTTCTATAGTAAATTATTCAAAAAATAATTTTATACTGTCACAAATTTTAATTACGCCAGGGATTGCCTTTTCTATAGTAAATTATTCAAAAAATAATTTTATACTGTCACAAATTTTAATTACGCCAGGGATTGCCTTTTCTATAGTAAATTATTCAAAAACTAATTTTATACTGTCGCAAATTTTAAATATCCTAGGGATTGCCTTTTCTATAGTAAATTATTCAAAAAATAATTTTCAACTGTCGCAAATTTTAATTACGCCAGGGATTGCCTTTTATATAGTAAATTTTTCAAAAACTAATTTTATACTGTCGCAAATTTTATGTGCGCCAGGGATTGCCTTTTATATAGTAAATTATTCAAAAAATAATTTTCTACTGTCGCAAATTTTAAATATCCCAGGGATTGCCTTTTCTACAGTAAATTATTCAAAAAATAATTTTCTACTGTCGCAAATTTTAATTACGCCAGGGATTGCCTTTTATATAGTAAATTTTTCAAAAACTAATTTTATACTGTCGCAAATTTTAATTGCGCCAGGGATTGCCTTTTCTATAGTAAATTTTTCAAAAACTAATTTTATACTGTCACAAATTTTAAATATCCCAGGGATTGCCTTTTCTATAGTAAATTTTTCAAAAACTAATTTTATACTGTCACAAATTTTAATTGCGCCAGGGATTGCCTTTTCTATAGTAAATTATTCAAAAAATAATTTTATACTGTCACAAATTTTAATTGCGCCAGGGATTGCCTTTTCTATAGTAAATTATTCAAAAAATAATTTTATACTGTCACAAATTTTAATTACGCCAGGGATTGCCTTTTCTATAGTAAATTATTCAAAAACTAATTTTATACTGTCGCAAATTTTAATTGCGCCAGGGATTGCCTTTTCTATAGTAAATTATTCAAAAAATAATTTTCTACTGTCGCAAATTTTAAATATCCCAGGGATTGCCTTTTATATAGTAAATTATTCAAAAAATAATTTTCTACTGTCACAAATTTTATGTGCGCCAGGGATTGCCTTTTCTATAGTAAATTATTCAAAAAATAATTTTTTACTGTCGCAAATTTTATGTGCGCCAGGGATTGCCTTTTCTATAGTAAATTATTCAAAAAATAATTTTATACTGTCGCAAATTTTAAATATCCCAGGGATTGCCTTTTCTATAGTAAATTATTCAAAAACTAATTTTATACTGTCGCAAATTTTAATTGCGCCAGGGATTGCCTTTTCTATAGTAAATTATTCAAAAAATAATTTTTTACTGTCGCAAATTTTATGTGCGCCAGGGATTGACATTTCTATAGTAAATTATTCAAAAAATAATTTTCAACTGTCACAAATTTTAATTGCGCCAGGGATTGCCTTTTCTATAGTAAATTATTCAAAAAATAATTTTCAACTGTCACAAATTTTAATTACGCCAGGGATTGCCTTTTATATAGTAAATTTTTCAAAAACTAATTTTATACTGTCGCAAATTTTAATTGCGCCAGGGATTGCCTTTTCTATAGTAAATTATTCAAAAAATAATTTTCAACTGTCGCAAATTTTAATTGCGCCAGGGATTGCCTTTTCTATAGTAAATTATTCAAAAAATAATTTTATACTGTCGCAAATTTTAATTACGCCAGGGATTGCCTTTTATATAGTAAATTTTTCAAAAACTAATTTTATACTGTCGCAAATTTTATGTGCGCCAGGGATTGCCTTTTCTATAGTAAATTATTCAAAAACTAATTTTCAACTGTCACAAATTTTAAATGCGCCAGGGATTGCCTTTTCTATAGTAAATTATTCAAAAAATAATTTTCAACTGTCACAAATTTTAATTGCGCCAGGGATTGCCTTTTCTACAGTAAATTATTCAAAAAATAATTTTCAACTGTCAGAAATTTTAATTGCGCCAGGGATTGCCTTTTCTATAGTAAATTATTCAAAAAATAATTTTCAACTGTCGCAAATTTTAATTGCGCCAGGGATTGCCTTTTCTATAGTAAATTATTCAAAAAATAATTTTATACTGTCGCAAATTTTAATTACGCCAGGGATTGCCTTTTATATAGTAAATTATTCAAAAAATAATTTTATACTGTCGCAAATTTTAAATATCCCAGGGATTGCCTTTTCTACAGTAAATTATTCAAAAACTAATTTTATACTGTCGCAAATTTTAAATATCCCAGGGATTGCCTTTTATATAGTAAATTATTCAAAAAATAATTTTATACTGTCACAAATTTTAATTGCGCCAGGGATTGCCTTTTCTATAGTAAATTATTCAAAAAATAATTTTATACTGTCGCAAATTTTAAATATCCCAGGGATTGCCTTTTCTACAGTAAATTATTCAAAAACTAATTTTATACTGTCACAAATTTTAATTGCGCCAGGGATTGCCTTTTCTATAGTAAATTATTCAAAAAATAATTTTATACTGTCGCAAATTTTAAATATCCCAGGGATTGCCTTTTCTATAGTAAATTATTCAAAAAATAATTTTATACTGTCACAAATTTTAATTGCGCCAGGGATTGCCTTTTCTATAGTAAATTTTTCAAAAACTAATTTTATACTGTCGCAAATTTTATGTGCGCCAGGGATTGCCTTTTATATAGTAAATTATTCAAAAAATAATTTTCTACTGTCGCAAATTTTAAATATCCCAGGGATTGCCTTTTCTACAGAAAATTATTCAAAAAATAATTTTATACTGTCACAAATTTTAATTACGCCAGGGATTGCCTTTTATATAGTAAATTTTTCAAAAACTAATTTTATACTGTCGCAAATTTTAATTGCGCCAGGGATTGCCTTTTCTATAGTAAATTTTTCAAAAACTAATTTTATACTGTCACAAATTTTAAATATCCCAGGGATTGCCTTTTCTATAGTAAATTTTTCAAAAACTAATTTTATACTGTCACAAATTTTAATTGCGCCAGGGATTGCCTTTTCTATAGTAAATTATTCAAAAAATAATTTTATACTGTCGCAAATTTTAATTGCGCCAGGGATTGCCTTTTCTATAGTAAATTATTCAAAAACTAATTTTATACTGTCACAAATTTTAAATATCCCAGGGATTGCCTTTTCTATAGTAAATTTTTCAAAAACTAATTTTATACTGTCACAAATTTTAATTGCGCCAGGGATTGCCTTTTCTATAGTAAATTATTCAAAAAATAATTTTATACTGTCGCAAATTTTAAATATCCCAGGGATTGCCTTTTCTACAGTAAATTATTCAAAAACTAATTTTATACTGTCGCAAATTTTAAATATCCCAGGGATTGCCTTTTCTACAGTAAATTATTCAAAAACTAATTTTATACTGTCACAAATTTTAATTGCGCCAGGGATTGCCTTTTCTATAGTAAATTATTCAAAAAATAATTTTATACTGTCGCAAATTTTAAATATCCCAGGATTGCCTTTTCTATAGTAAATTATTCAAAAAATAATTTTATACTGTCACAAATTTTAATTGCGCCAGGGATTGCCTTTTCTATAGTAAATTTTCAAAAACTAATTTTATACTGTCGCAAATTTTATGTGCGCCAGGGATTGCCTTTTATATAGTAAATTATTCAAAAAATAATTTTCTACTGTCGCAAATTTTAAATATCCCAGGGATTGCCTTTTCTACAGAAAATTATTCAAAAAATAATTTTATACTGTCCACAAATTTTAATTACGCCAGGGATTGCCTTTTATATAGTAAATTTTTTCAAAAACTAATTTTATACTGTCGCAAATTTTAATTGCGCCAGGGATTGCCTTTTCTATAGTAAATTATTCAAAAAATAATTTTCAACTGTCGCAAATTTTAATTGCGCCAGGGATTGCCTTTTCTATAGTAAATTATTCAAAAAATAATTTTATACTGTCGCAAATTTTAATTACGCCAGGGATTGCCTTTTATATAGTAAATTATTCAAAAAATAATTTTATACTGTCGCAAATTTTAAATATCCCAGGGATTGCCTTTTCTACAGTAAATTATTCAAAAACTAATTTTATACTGTCGCAAATTTTAAATATCCCAGGGATTGCCTTTTATATAGTAAATTATTCAAAAAATAATTTTATACTGTCACAAATTTTAATTGCGCCAGGGATTGCCTTTTCTATAGTAAATTATTCAAAAAATAATTTTATACTGTCGCAAATTTTAAATATCCCAGGGATTGCCTTTTCTACAGTAAATTATTCAAAAACTAATTTTATACTGTCACAAATTTTAATTGCGCCAGGGATTGCCTTTTCTATAGTAAATTATTCAAAAAATAATTTTATACTGTCGCAAATTTTAAATATCCCAGGGATTGCCTTTTCTATAGTAAATTATTCAAAAAATAATTTTATACTGTCACAAATTTTAATTGCGCCAGGGATTGCCTTTTCTATAGTAAATTTTTCAAAAACTAATTTTATACTGTCGCAAATTTTATGTGCGCCAGGGATTGCCTTTTATATAGTAAATTATTCAAAAAATAATTTTCTACTGTCGCAAATTTTAAATATCCCAGGGATTGCCTTTTCTACAGAAAATTATTCAAAAAATAATTTTATACTGTCACAAATTTTAATTACGCCAGGGATTGCCTTTTATATAGTAAATTTTTCAAAAACTAATTTTATACTGTCGCAAATTTTAATTGCGCCAGGGATTGCCTTTTCTATAGTAAATTTTTCAAAAACTAATTTTATACTGTCACAAATTTTAAATATCCCAGGGATTGCCTTTTCTATAGTAAATTTTTCAAAAACTAATTTTATACTGTCACAAATTTTAATTACGCCAGGGATTGCCTTTTCTATAGTAAATTATTCAAAAACTAATTTTATACTGTCGCAAAATTTTAAATATCCTAGGGATTGCCTTTTCTATAGTAAATTATTCAAAAATAATTTTCAACTGTCGCAAATTTTAATTACGCCAGGGATTGCCTTTTATATAGTAAATTTTTCAAAAACTAATTTTATACTGTCGCAAATTTTATGTGCGCCAGGGATTGCCTTTTATATAGTAAATTATTCAAAAAATAATTTTCTACTGTCGCAAATTTTAAATATCCCAGGGATTGCCTTTTCTACAGTAAATTATTCAAAAAATAATTTTCTACTGTCGCAAATTTTAATTACGCCAGGGATTGCCTTTTATATAGTAAATTTTTCAAAAACTAATTTTATACTGTCGCAAATTTTAATTGCGCCAGGGATTGCCTTTTCTATAGTAAATTTTTCAAAAACTAATTTTATACTGTCACAAATTTTAAATATCCCAGGGATTGCCTTTTCTATAGTAAATTTTTCAAAAACTAATTTTATACTGTCACAAATTTTAATTGCGCCAGGGATTGCCTTTTCTATAGTAAATTATTCAAAAAAATAATTTTATACTGTCACAAATTTTAATTGCGCCAGGGATTGCCTTTTCTATAGTAAATTATTCAAAAAATAATTTTATACTGTCACAAATTTTAATTACGCCAGGGATTGCCTTTTCTATAGTAAATTATTCAAAAACTAATTTTATACTGTCGCAAATTTTAATTGCGCCAGGGATTGCCCTTTTCTATAGTAAATTATTCAAAAAATAATTTTCTACTGTCGCAAATTTTAAATATCCCAGGGATTGCCTTTTATATAGTAAATTATTCAAAAAATAATTTTCTACTGTCACAAATTTTATGTGCGCCAGGGATTGCCTTTTCTATAGTAAATTATTCAAAAAATAATTTTTTACTGTCGCAAATTTTATGTGCGCCAGGGATTGCCTTTTTCTATAGTAAAATTATTCAAAAAAATAATTTTATACTGTCGCAAATTTTAAATATCCCAGGGATTGCCTTTTCTATAGTAAATTATTCAAAAACTAATTTTATACTGTCGCAAATTTTAATTGCGCCAGGGATTGCCTTTTCTATAGTAAATTATTCAAAAAATAATTTTTTACTGTCGCAAAATTTTATGTGCGCCAGGGATTGACATTTCTATAGTAAATTATTCAAAAAATAATTTTCAACTGTCACAAATTTTAATTGCGCCAGGGATTGCCTTTTCTATAGTAAATTATTCAAAAAATAATTTTCAACTGTCACAAATTTTAATTACGCCAGGGATTGCCTTTTATATAGTAAATTTTTCAAAAACTAATTTTATACTGTCGCAAATTTTAATTGCGCCAGGGATTGCCTTTTCTATAGTAAATTATTCAAAAAATAATTTTCAACTGTCGCAAATTTTAATTGCGTTGCCTTTTCTATAGTAAATTATTCAAAAAATAATTTTATACTGTCGCAAATTTTAATTACGCCAGGGATTGCCTTTTATATAGTAAATTTTTCAAAAACTAATTTTATACTGTCGCAAATTTTATGTGCGCCAGGGATTGCCTTTTCTATAGTAAATTATTCAAAAACTAATTTTCAACTGTCACAAATTTTAAATGCGCCAGGGATTGCCTTTTCTATAGTAAATTATTCAAAAAATAATTTTCAACTGTCAGAAATTTTAATTGCGCCAGGGATTGCCTTTTCTACAGTAAATTATTCAAAAAATAATTTTCAACTGTCAGAAATTTTAATTGCGCCAGGGATTGCCTTTTCTATAGTAAATTATTCAAAAAATAATTTTCAACTGTCGCAAATTTTAATTGCGCCAGGGATTGCCTTTTCTATAGTAAATTATTCAAAAAATAATTTTATACTGTCGCAAATTTTAATTACGCCAGGGATTGCCTTTTATATAGTAAATTATTCAAAAAATAATTTTATACTGTCGCAAATTTTAAATATCCCAGGGATTGCCTTTTCTACAGTAAATTATTCAAAAACTAATTTTATACTGTCGCAAATTTTAAATATCCCAGGGATTGCCTTTTATATAGTAAATTATTCAAAAAATAATTTTATACTGTCACAAATTTTAATTGCGCCAGGGATTGCCTTTTCTATAGTAAATTATTCAAAAAATAATTTTATACTGTCGCAAATTTTAAATATCCCAGGGATTGCCTTTTCTACAGTAAATTATTCAAAAACTAATTTTATACTGTCACAAATTTTAATTGCGCCAGGGATTGCCTTTTCTATAGTAAATTATTCAAAAAATAATTTTATACTGTCGCAAATTTTAAATATCCCAGGGATTGCCTTTTCTATAGTAAATTATTCAAAAAATAATTTTATACTGTCACAAATTTTAATTGCGCCAGGGATTGCCTTTTCTATAGTAAATTTTTCAAAAACTAATTTTATACTGTCGCAAATTTTATGTGCGCCAGGGATTGCCTTTTATATAGTAAATTATTCAAAAAATAATTTTCTACTGTCGCAAATTTTAAATATCCCAGGGATTGCCTTTTCTACAGAAAATTATTCAAAAAATAATTTTATACTGTCACAAATTTTAATTACGCCAGGGATTGCCTTTTATATAGTAAATTTTTCAAAAACTAATTTTATACTGTCGCAAATTTTAATTGCGCCAGGGATTGCCTTTTCTATAGTAAATTTTTCAAAAACTAATTTTATACTGTCACAAATTTTAAATATCCCAGGGATTGCCTTTTCTATAGTAAATTTTTCAAAAACTAATTTTATACTGTCACAAATTTTAATTGCGCCAGGGATTGCCTTTTCTATAGTAAATTATTCAAAAAATAATTTTATACTGTCACAAATTTTAATTGCGCCAGGGATTGCCTTTTCTATAGTAAATTATTCAAAAAATAATTTTATACTGTCACAAATTTTAATTACGCCAGGGATTGCCTTTTCTATAGTAAATTTTTCAAAAACTAATTTTATACTGTCACAAATTTTAATTGCGCAAGGGATTGCCTTTTCTATAGTAAATTATTCAAAAAATAATTTTATACTGTCGCAAATTTTATGTGCGCCAGGGATTGCCTTTTCTATAGTAAATTATTCAAAAAATAATTTTCTACTGTCGCAAATTTTAAATATCCCAGGGATTGCCTTTTCTACAGTAAATTATTCAAAAAATAATTTTCTACTGTCACAAATTTTAATTGCGCCAGGGATTGCCTTTTCTATAGTAAATTATTCAAAAAAATAATTTTATACTGTCACAAATTTTAATTACGCCAGGGATTGCCTTTTCTATAGTAAATTATTCAAAAAATAATTTTATACTGTCGCAAATTTTAATTGCGCCAGGGATTGCCTTTTCTATAGTAAATTATTCAAAAACTAATTTTATACTGTCACAAATTTTATGTGCGCCAGGGATTGCCTTTTCTATAGTAAATTATTCAAAAAATAATTTTATACTGTCGCAAATTTTAATTGCGCCAGGGATTGCCTTTTCTACAGTAAATTATTCAAAAAATAATTTTCTACTGTCGCAAATTTTAATTACGCCAGGGATTGCGTTTTATATAGTAAATTTTTCAAAAACTAATTTTTTACTGTCGCAAATTTTAATTGCGCCAGGGATTGCCTTTTCTATAGTAAATTATTCAAAAATAATTTTATACTGTCGCAAATTTTAAATATCCCAGGGATTGCCTTTTCTATAGTAAATTTTTCAAAAACTAATTTTATACTGTCGCAAATTTTAAATATCCCAGGGATTGCCTTTTCTATAGTAAATTATTCAAAAACTAATTTTATACTGTCGCAAATTTTAAATATCCCAGGGATTGCCTTTTCTATAGTAAATTATTCAAAAAATAATTTTATACTGTCACAAATTTTAATTACGCCAGGGATTGCCTTTTCTATAGTAAATTATTCAAAAACTAATTTTATACTGTCGCAAATTTTATGTGCGCCAGGGATTGCCTTTTATATAGTAAATTTTTCAAAAACTAATTTTATACTGTCGCAAATTTTATGTGCGCCAGGGATTGCCTTTTATATAGTAAATTATTCAAAAAATAATTTTCTACTGTCGCAAATTTTAAATATCCCAGGGATTGCCTTTTCTACAGTAAATTATTCAAAAAATAATTTTCTACTGTCGCAAATTTTAATTACGCCAGGGATTGCCTTTTATATAGTAAATTTTTCAAAAACTAATTTTATACTGTCGCAAATTTTAATTGCGCCAGGGATTGCCTTTTCTATAGTAAATTATTCAAAAAATAATTTTATACTGTCACAAATTTTAATTGCGCCAGGGATTGCCTTTCTATAGTAATTTATTCAAAAAATAATTTTATACTGTCGCAAATTTTATGTGCGCCAGGGATTGCCTTTTATATAGTAAATTTTTCAAAAACTAATTTTATACTGTCGCAAATTTTAATTGCGCCAGGGATTGCCTTTTATATAGTAAATTATTCAAAAAATAATTTTATACTGTCGCAAATTTTATGTGCGCCAGGGATTGCCTTTTCTGTAGTAAATTATTCAAAAAATAATTTTATACTGTCGCAAATTTTAATTGCGCCAGGGATTGCCTTTTATATAGTAAATTATTCAAAAAATAATTTTATACTGTCGCAAATTTTATGTGCGCCAGGGATTGCCTTTTCTATAGTAAATTATTCAAAAAATAATTTTATACTGTCGCAAATTTTATGTGCGCCAGGGATTGCCTTTTATATAGTAAATTTTTCAAAAACTAATTTTATACTGTCGCAAATTTTAAATATCCCAGGGATTGCCTTTTCTATAGAAAATTATTCAAAAAATAATTTTATACTGTCACAAATTTTAATTGCGCCAGGGATTGCCTTTTCTATAGTAAATTATTCAAAAAATAATTTTCTACTGTCGCAAATTTTAAATATCCCAGGGATTGCCTTTTATATAGTAAATTATTCAAAAAATAATTTTCTACTGTCGCAAATTTTAATTGCGCCAGGGATTGCCTTTTATATAGTAAATTTTTCAAAAACTAATTTTATACTGTCGCAAATTTTAATTACGCCAGGGATTGCCTTTTATAATTAAGTAATTAAAATTAGTGACAGTATAAAATTAGTTTTTGAATAATTTACTATAGAAAAGGCAATCCCTGGCGCAATTAAAATTTGTGACAGTATAAAATTAGTTTTTGAATAATTTACTATAGAAAAGGCAATCCCTGGCGCAATTAAAATTTGTGACAGTTGAAAATTATTTTTTGAATAATTTACTATAGAAAAGGCAATCCCTGGGATATTTAAAATTTGCGACAGTAGAAAATTAGTTTTTGAATAATTTACTATAGAAAAGGCAATCCCTGGCGCAATTAAAATTTGCGACAGTATAAAATTAGTTTTTGAATAATTTACTATAGAAAAGGCAATCCCTGGCGCAATTAAAATTTGCGACAGTTGAAAATTAGTTTTTGAATAATTTACTATAGAAAAGGCAATCCCTGGGATATTTAAAATTTGCGACAGTAGAAAATTATTTTTTGAATAATTTACTATAGAAAAGTCAATCCCTGGCGCAATTAAAATTTGCGACAGTATAAAATTAGTTTTTGAATAATTTACTATAGAAAAGGCAATCCCTGGCGCAATTAAAATTTGTGACAGTATAAAATTAGTTTTTGAATAATTTACTATAGAAAAGGCAATCCCTGGCGCAATTAAAATTTGCGACAGTAGAAAATTATTTTTTGAAAAATTTACTATATAAAAGGCAATCCCTGGCGCAATTAAAATTTGCGACAGTAGAAAATTATTTTTTGAATAATTTACTATAGAAAAGGCAATCCCTGGGATATTTAAAATTTGCGACAGTATAAAATTAGTTTTTGAATAATTTACTATAGAAAAGGCAATCCCTGGCGTAATTAAAATTTGTGACAGTATAAAATTATTTTTTGAATAATTTACTATAGAAAAGGCAATCCCTGGCGCAATTAAAATTTGCGACAGTAGAAAATTATTTTTTGAATAATTTACTATAGAAAAGGCAATCCCTGGCGCAATTAAAATTTGCGACAGTAGAAAATTATTTTTTGAATAATTTACTGTAGAAAAGGCAATCCCTGGCGCAATTAAAATTTGCGACAGTATAAAATTAGTTTTTGAAAAATTTACTATATAAAAGGCAATCCCTGGCGTAATTAAAATTTGCGACAGTAGAAAATTATTTTTTGAAAAATTTACTATAGAAAAGGCAATCCCTGGCGCAATTAAAATTTGCGACAGTATAAAATTATTTTTTGAATAATTTACTATAGAAAAGGCAATCCCTGGCGCAATTAAAATTTGCGACAGTAGAAAATTATTTTTTGAATAATTTACTATAGAAAAGGCAATCCCTGGCGCAATTAAAATTTGCGACAGTATAAAATTATTTTTTGAATAATTTACTATAGAAAAGGCAATCCCTGGCGCAATTAAAATTTGCGACAGTAGAAAATTAGTTTTTGAAAAATTTACTATATAAAAGGCAATCCCTGGCGTAATTAAAATTTGTGACAGTAGAAAATTATTTTTTGAATAATTTACTGTAGAAAAGGCAATCCCTGGCGCAATTAAAATTTGCGACAGTAGAAAATTAGTTTTTGAAAAATTTACTATATAAAAGGCAATCCCTGGCGTAATTAAAATTTGCGACAGTATAAAATTATTTTTTGAAAAATTTACTATATAAAAGGCAATCCCTGGCGTAATTAAAATTTGCGACAGTATAAAATTATTTTTTGAATAATTTACTATAGAAAAGGCAATCCCTGGCGCAATTAAAATTTGCGACAGTAGAAAATTAGTTTTTGAAAAATTTACTATAGAAAAGGCAATCCCTGGCGCAATTAAAATTTGCGACAGTAGAAAATTATTTTTTGAATAATTTACTATAGAAAAGGCAATCCCTGGCGCAATTAAAATTTGCGACAGTAGAAAATTATTTTTTGAAAAATTTACTATATAAAAGGCAATCCCTGGCGCAATTAAAATTTGCGACAGTAGAAAATTATTTTTTGAATAATTTACTATAGAAAAGGCAATCCCTGGGATATTTAAAATTTGCGACAGTATAAAATTAGTTTTTGAATAATTTACTATAGAAAAGGCAATCCCTGGCGTAATTAAAATTTGTGACAGTATAAAATTATTTTTTGAATAATTTACTATAGAAAAGGCAATCCCTGGCGCAATTAAAATTTGCGACAGTAGAAAATTATTTTTTGAATAATTTACTATAGAAAAGGCAATCCCTGGCGCAATTAAAATTTGTGACAGTAGAAAATTATTTTTTGAATAATTTACTGTAGAAAAGGCAATCCCTGGCGCAATTAAAATTTGCGACAGTATAAAATTAGTTTTTGAAAAATTTACTATATAAAAGGCAATCCCTGGCGTAATTAAAATTTGCGACAGTAGAAAATTATTTTTTGAAAAATTTACTATAGAAAAGGCAATCCCTGGCGCAATTAAAATTTGCGACAGTAGAAAATTAGTTTTTGAAAAATTTACTATATAAAAGGCAATCCCTGGCGCAATTAAAATTTGCGACAGTAGAAAATTATTTTTTGAATAATTTACTATAGAAAAGGCAATCCCTGGCGCAATTAAAATTTGTGACAGTTGAAAATTATTTTTTGAATAATTTACTATAGAAAAGGCAATCCCTGGCGCAATTAAAATTTGCGACAGTATAAAATTATTTTTTGAATAATTTACTATAGAAAAGGCAATCCCTGGCGCAATTAAAATTTGCGACAGTAGAAAATTATTTTTTGAATAATTTACTATAGAAAAGGCAATCCCTGGCGCAATTAAAATTTGCGACAGTATAAAATTATTTTTTGAATAATTTACTATAGAAAAGGCAATCCCTGGCGCAATTAAAATTTGCGACAGTAGAAAATTAGTTTTTGAAAAATTTACTATATAAAAGGCAATCCCTGGCGTAATTAAAATTTGTGACAGTAGAAAATTATTTTTTGAATAATTTACTGTAGAAAAGGCAATCCCTGGGATATTTAAAATTTGCGACAGTAGAAAATTAGTTTTTGAAAAATTTACTATATAAAAGGCAATCCCTGGCGTAATTAAAATTTGCGACAGTATAAAAATATTTTTTGAAAAATTTACTATATAAAAGGCAATCCCTGGCGTAATTAAAATTTGCGACAGTATAAAATTATTTTTTGAATAATTTACTATAGAAAAGGCAATCCCTGGCGCAATTAAAATTTGCGACAGTAGAAAATTAGTTTTTGAAAAATTTACTATATAAAAGGCAATCCCTGGCGCAATTAAAATTTGCGACAGTAGAAAATTATTTTTTGAATAATTTACTATAGAAAAGGCAATCCCTGGCGCAATTAAAATTTGTGACAGTATAAAATTATTTTTTGAATAATTTACTATATAAAAGGCAATCCCTGGCGCAATTAAAATTTGCGACAGTATAAAATTAGTTTTTGAAAAATTTACTATATAAAAGGCAATCCCTGGCGCACATAAAATTTGCGACAGTATAAAATTATTTTTTGAATAATTTACTATAGAAAAGGCAATCCCTGGCGCACATAAAATTTGCGACAGTATAAAATTATTTTTTGAATAATTTACTATATAAAAGGCAATCCCTGGCGTAATTAAAATTTGCGACAGTAGAAAATTATTTTTTGAATAATTTACTATAGAAAAGGCAATCCCTGGGATATTTAAAATTTGTGACAGTATAAAATTATTTTTTGAATAATTTACTATATAAAAGGCAATCCCTGGCGTAATTAAAATTTGTGACAGTATAAAATTATTTTTTGAATAATTTACTATAGAAAAGGCAATCCCTGGCGCAATTAAAATTTGTGACAGTAGAAAATTATTTTTTGAATAATTTACTGTAGAAAAGCCAATCCCTGGCGCAATTAAAATTTGCGACAGTATAAAATTAGTTTTTGAAAAATTTACTATATAAAAGGCAATCCCTGGCGTAATTAAAATTTGCGACAGTAGAAAATTATTTTTTGAAAAATTTACTATATAAAAGGCAATCCCTGGCGTAATTAAAATTTGCGACAGTAGAAAATTATTTTTTGAATAATTTACTATAGAAAAGGCAATCCCTGGGATATTTAAAATTTGCGACAGTATAAAATTAGTTTTTGAATAATTTACTATAGAAAAGGCAATCCCTGGCGTAATTAAAATTTGTGACAGTATAAAATTATTTTTTGAATAATTTACTATAGAAAAGGCAATCCCTGGCGCAATTAAAATTTGCGACAGTAGAAAATTAGTTTTTGAATAATTTACTATAGAAAAGGCAATCCCTGGCGTAATTAAAATTTGTGACAGTAGAAAATTATTTTTTGAATAATTTACAATAGAAAAGGCAATCCCTGGCGCAATTAAAATTTGCGACAGTAGAAAATTAGTTTTTGAAAAATTTACTATAGAAAAGGCAATCCCTGGCGCAATTAAAATTTGTGACAGTAGAAAATTATTTTTTGAATAATTTACTGTAGAAAAGGCAATCCCTGGGATATTTAAAATTTGCGACAGTATAAAATTATTTTTTGAAAAATTTACTATATAAAAGGCAATCCCTGGCGTAATTAAAATTTGCGACAGTATAAAATTATTTTTTGAATAATTTACTATAGAAAAGGCAATCCCTGGCGCAATTAAAATTTGCGACAGTAGAAAATTAGTTTTTGAAAAATTTACTATATAAAAGGCAATCCCTGGCGCAATTAAAATTTGCGACAGTATAAAATTATTTTTTGAATAATTTACTATATAAAAGGCAATCCCTGGCGCAATTAAAATTTGCGACAGTATAAAATTAGTTTTTGAAAAATTTACTATATAAAAGGCAATCCCTGGCGTAATTAAAATTTGCGACAGTATAAAATTAGTTTTTGAAAAATTTACTATATAAAAGGCAATCCCTGGCGCAATTAAAATTTGCGACAGTAGAAAATTATTTTTTGAATAATTTACTGTAGAAAAGGCAATCCCTGGGATATTTAAAATTTGCGACAGTAGAAAATTATTTTTTGAATAATTTACTATAGAAAAGGCAATCCCTGGCGCAATTAAAATTTGTGACAGTATAAAATTATTTTTTGAATAATTTACTATAGAAAAGGCAATCCCTTGCGCAATTAAAATTTGCGACAGTAGAAAATTAGTTTTTGAATAATTTACTATAGAAAAGGCAATCCCTGGCGTAATTAAAATTTGCGACAGTATAAAATTAGTTTTTGAAAAATTTACTATATAAAAGGCAATCCCTGGCGCAATTAAAATTTGCGACAGTAGAAAATTATTTTTTGAATAATTTACTATATAAAAGGCAATCCCTGGGATATTTAAAATTTGCGACAGTAGAAAATTATTTTTTGAATAATTTACTATAGAAAAGGCAATCCCTGGCGCAATTAAAATTTGTGACAGTATAAAATTATTTTTTGAATAATTTACTATATAAAAGGCAATCCCTGGCGCAATTAAAATTTGCGACAGTATAAAATTAGTTTTTGAAAAATTTACTATATAAAAGGCAATCCCTGGCGCACATAAAATTTGCGACAGTATAAAATTATTTTTTGAATAATTTACTATAGAAAAGGCAATCCCTGGCGCACATAAAATTTGCGACAGTATAAAATTATTTTTTGAATAATTTACTATAGAAAAGGCAATCCCTGGCGCAATTAAAATTTGCGACAGTATAAAATTAGTTTTTGAAAAATTTACTATAGAAAAGGCAATCCCTGGCGTAATTAAAATTTGTGACAGTATAAAATTATTTTTTGAATAATTTACTATAGAAAAGGCAATCCCTGGCGCAATTAAAATTTGTGACAGTATAAAATTATTTTTTGAATAATTTACTATATAAAAGGCAATCCCTGGCGCAATTAAAATTTGCGACAGTAGAAAATTAGTTTTTGAATAATTTACTATAGAAAAGGCAATCCCTGGCGCAATTAAAATTTGTGACAGTTGAAAATTATTTTTTGAATAATTTACTATATAAAAGGCAATCCCTGGCGCAATTAAAATTTGTGACAGTTGAAAATTATTTTTTGAATAATTTACTATAGAAAAGGCAATCCCTGGCGCAATTAAAATTTGCGACAGTATAAAATTAGTTTTTGAATAATTTACTATAGAAAAGGCAATCCCTGGCGCACATAAAATTTGCGACAGTATAAAATTATTTTTTGAATAATTTACTATAGAAAAGGCAATCCCTGGCGCAATTAAAATTTGCGACAGTATAAAATTATTTTTTGAATAATTTACTATATAAAAGGCAATCCCTGGCGCAATTAAAATTTGCGACAGTAGAAAATTAGTTTTTGAATAATTTACTATAGAAAAGGCAATCCCTGGCGCAATTAAAATTTGTGACAGTTGAAAATTATTTTTTGAATAATTTACTATATAAAAGGCAATCCCTGGCGCAATTAAAATTTGTGACAGTTGAAAATTATTTTTTGAATAATTTACTATAGAAAAGGCAATCCCTGGCGCAATTAAAATTTGCGACAGTATAAAATTATTTTTTGAATAATTTACTATAGAAAAGGCAATCCCTGGCGCAATTAAAATTTGCGACAGTATAAAATTAGTTTTTGAAAAATTTACTATATAAAAGGCAATCCCTGGCGTAATTAAAATTTGCGACAGTATAAAATTAGTTTTTGAAAAATTTACTATATAAAAGGCAATCCCTGGCGCAATTAAAATTTGCGACAGTAGAAAATTATTTTTTGAATAATTTACTGTAGAAAAGGCAATCCCTGGGATATTTAAAATTTGCGACAGTAGAAAATTATTTTTTGAATAATTTACTATAGAAAAGGCAATCCCTGGCGCAATTAAAATTTGTGACAGTATAAAATTATTTTTTGAATAATTTACTATATAAAAGGCAATCCCTGGCGCAATTAAAATTTGCGACAGTAGAAAATTAGTTTTTGAAAAATTTACTATATAAAAGGCAATCCCTGGCGTAATTAAAATTTGCGACAGTATAAAATTAGTTTTTGAAAAATTTACTATATAAAAGGCAATCCCTGGCGCAATTAAAATTTGCGACAGTAGAAAATTATTTTTGAAATATTTACTATATAAAAGGCAATCCCTGGGATATTTAAAATTTGCGACAGTAGAAAATTATTTTTTGAATAATTTACTATAGAAAAGGCAATCCCTGGCGCAATTAAAATTTGTGACAGTATAAAATTATTTTTTGAATAATTTACTATATAAAAGGCAATCCCTGGCGCAATTAAAATTTGCGACAGTATAAAATTAGTTTTTGAAAAATTTACTATATAAAAGGCAATCCCTGGCGCACATAAAATTTGCGACAGTATAAAATTATTTTTTGAATAATTTACTATAGAAAAGGCAATCCCTGGCGCACATAAAATTTGCGACAGTATAAAATTATTTTTTGAATAATTTACTATAGAAAAGGCAATCCCTGGCGCAATTAAAATTTGCGACAGTATAAAATTAGTTTTTGAAAAATTTACTATAGAAAAGGCAATCCCTGGCGTAATTAAAATTTGTGACAGTATAAAATTATTTTTTGAATAATTTACTATAGAAAAGGCAATCCCTGGCGCAATTAAAATTTGTGACAGTATAAAATTATTTTTTGAATAATTTACTATATAAAAGGCAATCCCTGGCGCAATTAAAATTTGCGACAGTAGAAAATTAGTTTTTGAATAATTTACTATAGAAAAGGCAATCCCTGGCGCAATTAAAATTTGTGACAGTTGAAAATTATTTTTTGAATAATTTACTATATAAAAGGCAATCCCTGGCGCAATTAAAATTTGTGACAGTTGAAAATTATTTTTTGAATAATTTACTATAGAAAAGGCAATCCCTGGCGCAATTAAAATTTGCGACAGTAGAAAATTAGTTTTTGAATAATTTACTATAGAAAAGGCAATCCCTGGCGCAATTAAAATTTGTGACAGTTGAAAATTATTTTTTGAATAATTTACTATATAAAAGGCAATCCCTGGCGCAATTAAAATTTGTGACAGTTGAAAATTATTTTTTGAATAATTTACTATAGAAAAGGCAATCCCTGGCGCAATTAAAATTTGTGACAGTATAAAATTATTTTTTGAATAATTTACTATATAAAAGGCAATCCCTGGCGCAATTAAAATTTGCGACAGTAGAAAATTAGTTTTTGAATAATTTACTATAGAAAAGGCAATCCCTGGCGCAATTAAAATTTGTGACAGTATAAAATTATTTTTTGAATAATTTACTATATAAAAGGCAATCCCTGGCGCAATTAAAATTTGTGACAGTTGAAAATTATTTTTTGAATAATTTACTATAGAAAAGACAATCCCTGGCGCAATTAAAATTTGCGACAGTATAAAATTATTTTTTGAATAATTTACTATAGAAAAGGCAATCCCTGGCGCAATTAAAATTTGCGACAGTATAAAATTAGTTTTTGAAAAATTTACTATATAAAAGGCAATCCCTGGCGTAATTAAAATTTGCGACAGTATAAAATTAGTTTTGAAAAATTTACTATATAAAAGGCAATCCCTGGCGCAATTAAAATTTGCGACAGTAGAAAATTATTTTTTGAATAATTTACTGTAGAAAAGGCAATCCCTGGGATATTTAAAATTTGCGACAGTAGAAAATTATTTTTTGAATAATTTACTATAGAAAAGGCAATCCCTGGCGCAATTAAAATTTGTGACAGTATAAAATTATTTTTTGAATAATTTACTATAGAAAAGGCAATCCCTGGCGCAATTAAAATTTGCGACAGTAGAAAATTAGTTTTTGTATAATTTACTATAGAAAAGGCAATCCCTGGCGCAATTAAAATTTGTGACAGTTGAAAATTATTTTTTGAATAATTTACTATAGAAAAGGCAATCCCTGGCGCAATTAAAATTTGCGACAGTATAAAATTATTTTTTGAATAATTTACTATAGAAAAGGCAATCCCTGGCGCAATTAAAATTTGCGACAGTATAAAATTAGTTTTTGAAAAATTTACTATATAAAAGGCAATCCCTGGCGTAATTAAAATTTGCGACAGTATAAAATTATTTTTTGAATAATTTACTATATAAAAGGCAATCCCTGGGATATTTAAAATTTGCGACAGTAGAAAATTATTTTTTGAATAATTTACTATAGAAAAGGCAATCCCTGGCGCAATTAAAATTTGTGACAGTATAAAATTATTTTTTGAATAATTTACTATAGAAAAGGCAATCCCTGGCGCAATTAAAATTTGCGACAGTATAAAATTAGTTTTTGAAAAATTTACTATATAAAAGGCAATCCCTGGCGCAATTAAAATTTGCGACAGTAGAAAATTATTTTTTGAATAATTTACTATATAAAAGGCAATCCCTGGGATATTTAAAATTTGCGACAGTAGAAAATTATTTTTTGAATAATTTACTATAGAAAAGGCAATCCCTGGCGCAATTAAAATTTGTGACAGTATAAAATTATTTTTTGAATAATTTACTATATAAAAGGCAATCCCTGGCGCAATTAAAATTTGCGACAGTATAAAATTAGTTTTTGAAAAATTTACTATATAAAAGGCAATCCCTGGCGCACATAAAATTTGCGACAGTATAAAATTATTTTTTGAATAATTTACTATAGAAAAGGCAATCCCTGGCGCACATAAAATTTGCGACAGTATAAAATTATTTTTTGAATAATTTACTATAGAAAAGGCAATCCCTGGCGCAATTACAATTTGCGACAGTATAAAATTAGTTTTTGAAAAATTTACTATAGAAAAGGCAATCCCTGGCGTAATTAAAATTTGTGACAGTATAAAATTATTTTTTGAATAATTTACTATAGAAAAGGCAATCCCTGGCGCAATTAAAATTTGTGACAGTATAAAATTATTTTTTGAATAATTTACTATATAAAAGGCAATCCCTGGCGCAATTAAAATTTGCGACAGTAGAAAATTAGTTTTTGAATAATTTACTATAGAAAAGGCAATCCCTGGCGTAATTAAAATTTGCGACAGTAGAAAATTAGTTTTTGAAAAATTTACTATAGAAAAGGCAATCCCTGGCGCAATTAAAATTTGCGACAGTATAAAATTAGTTTTTGAAAAATTTACTATATAAAAGGCAATCCCTGGCGTAATTAAAATTTGCGACAGTAGAAAATTAGTTTTTGAAAAATTTACTGTAGAAAAGGCAATCCCTGGGATATTTAAAATTTGCGACAGTAGAAAATTATTTTTTGAATAATTTACTATATAAAAGGCAATCCCTGGCGCAATTAAAATTTGCGACAGTATAAAATTAGTTTTTGAAAAATATACTATATAAAAGGCAATCCCTGGCGCACATAAAATTTGCGACAGTATAAAATTAGTTTTTGAAAAATTTACTATATAAAAGGCAATCCCTGGCGTAATTAAAATTTGCGACAGTATAAAATTATTTTTTGAATAATTTACTATAGAAAAGGCAATCAATCCCTGGCGCAATTAAAATTTGTGACAGTTGAAAATTATTTTTTGAATAATTTACTATAGAAAAGGCAATCCCTGGCGCAATTAAAATTTGCGACAGTATAAAATTAGTTTTTGAAAAATTTACTATATAAAAGGCAATCCCTGGCGTAATTAAAATTTGTGACAGTTGAAAATTATTTTTTGAATAATTTACTATAGAAAAGGCAATCCCTGGCGCAATTAAAATTTGTGACAGTTGAAAATTATTTTTTGAATAATTTACTATAGAAAAGTCAATCCCTGGCGCACATAAAATTTGCGACAGTAAAAAATTATTTTTTGAATAATTTACTATAGAAAAGTCAATCCCTGGCGCACATAAAATTTGTGACAGTATAAAATTAGTTTTTGAATAATTTACAATAGAAAAGGCAATCCCTGGCGTAATTAAAATTTGTGACAGTTGAAAATTATTTTTTGAATAATTTACTATAGAAAAGGCAATCCCTGGCGCAATTAAAATTTGTGACAGTTGAAAATTATTTTTTGAATAATTTACTATAGAAAAGGCAATCCCTGGCGCAATTAAAATTTGCGACAGTATAAAATTAGTTTTTGAAAAATTTACTATATAAAAGGCAATCCCTGGCGTAATTAAAATTTGTGACAGTTGAAAATTATTTTTTGAATAATTTACTATAGAAAAGGCAATCCCTGGCGCAATTAAAATTTGTGACAGTTGAAAATTATTTTTTGAATAATTTACTATAGAAAAGGCAATCCCTGGCGCAATTAAAATTTGCGACAGTATAAAATTATTTTTTGAATAATTTACTATAGAAAAGGCAATCCCTGGCGAAATTAAAATTTGCGACAGTAGAAAATTATTTTTTGAATAATTTACTGTAGAAAAGGCAATCCCTGGGATATTTAAAATTTGCGACAGTATAAAATTATTTTTTTGAATAATTTACTGTAGAAAAGGCAATCCCTGGCGCAATTAAAATTTGCGACAGTATAAAATTATTTTTTGAATAATTTACTATAGAAAAGGCAATCCCTGGCGTAATTAAAATTTGCGACAGTAGAAAATTATTTTTTGAATAATTTACTGTAGAAAAGGCAATCCCTGGCGCAATTAAAATTTGCGACAGTATAAAATTAGTTTTTGAAAAATTTACTATATAAAAGGCAATCCCTGGCGCAATTAAAATTTGTGACAGTTGAAAATTAGTTTTTGAATAATTTACTATAGAAAAGGCAATCCCTGGCGCAATTAAAATTTGTGACAGTTGAAAATTATTTTTTGAATAATTTACTATAGAAAAGGCAATCCCTGGCGCAATTAAAATTTGCGACAGTAGAAAATTATTTTTTGAATAATTTACTATAGAAAAGGCAATCCCTGGCGCAATTAAAATTTGCGACAGTATAAAATTAGTTTTTGAATAATTTACTATAGAAAAGGCAATCCCTGGCGCAATTAAAATTTGTGACAGTTGAAAATTATTTTTTGAATAATTTACTATAGAAAAGGCAATCCCTGGCGCAATTAAAATTTGTGACAGTTGAAAATTAGTTTTTGAATAATTTACTATAGAAAAGGCAATCCCTGGCGCACATAAAATTTGCGACAGTATAAAATTAGTTTTTGAAAAATTTACTATATAAAAGGCAATCCCTGGCGTAATTAAAATTTGCGACAGTATAAAATTATTTTTTGAATAATTTACTATAGAAAAGGCAATCCCTGGCGCAATTAAAATTTGCGACAGTTGAAAATTATTTTTTGAATAATTTACTATAGAAAAGGCAATCCCTGGCGCAATTAAAATTTGCGACAGTATAAAATTAGTTTTTGAAAAATTTACTATATAAAAGGCAATCCCTGGCGTAATTAAAATTTGTGACAGTTGAAAATTATTTTTTGAATAATTTACTATAGAAAAGGCAATCCCTGGCGCAATTAAAATTTGCGACAGTATAAAATTAGTTTTTGAATAATTTACTATAGAAAAGGCAATCCCTGGCGCAATTAAAATTTGTGACAGTTGAAAATTATTTTTTGAATAATTTACTATAGAAAAGGCAATCCCTGGGATATTTAAAATTTGCGACAGTATAAAATTAGTTTTTGAATAATTTACTATAGAAAAGTCAATCCCTGGCGCACATAAAATTTGCGACAGTATAAAATTATTTTTTGAATAATTTACTATAGAAAAGGCAATCCCTGGGATATTTAAAATTTGCGACAGTATAAAATTATTTTTTGAATAATTTACTATATAAAAGGCAATCCCTGGCGCACATAAAATTTGCGACAGTATAAAATTAGTTTTTGAAAAATTTACTATATAAAAGGCAATCCCTGGCGTACATAAAATTTGCGACAGTATAAAATTAGTTTTTGAATAATTTACTATAGAAAAGGCAATCCCTGGCGTAATTAAAATTTGTGACAGTATAAAATTATTTTTTGAATAATTTACTATATAAAAGGCAATCCCTGGGATATTTAAAATTTGCGACAGTATAAAATTAGTTTTTGAATAATTTACTATATAAAAGGCAATCCCTGGGATATTTAAAATTTGCGACAGTATAAAATTAGTTTTTGAAAAATTTACTATATAAAAGGCAATCCCTGGCGCAATTAAAATTTGCGGCAGTAGAAAATTAGTTTTTGAAAAATTTACTATATAAAAGGCAATCCCTGGGATATTTAAAATTTGCGACAGTATAATATTAGTTTTTGAATAATTTACTGTAGAAAAGGCAATCCCTGGGATATTTAAAATTTGCGACAGTATAAAATTATTTTTTGAATAATTTACTATAGAAAAGGCAATCCCTGGGATATTTAAAATTTGCGACAGTATAAAATTAGTTTTTGAATAATTTACTATATAAAAGGCAATCCCTGGGATATTTAAAATTTGCGACAGTATAAAATTAGTTTTTGAAAAATTTACTATATAAAAGGCAATCCCTGGCGCAATTAAAATTTGCGACAGTAGAAAATTAGTTTTTGAAAAATTTACTATATAAAAGGCAATCCCTGGCGTAATTAAAATTTGCGACAGTAGAAAATTATTTTTTGAATAATTTACTGTAGAAAAGGCAATCCCTGGGATATTTAAAATTTGCGACAGTAGAAAATTATTTTTTGAATAATTTACTATAGAAAAGGCAATCCCTGGGATATTTAAAATTTGCGACAGTATAAAATTAGTTTTTGAATAATTTACTATATAAAAGGCAATCCCTGGGATATTTAAAATTTGCGACAGTATAAAATTAGTTTTTGAAAAATTTACTATATAAAAGGCAATCCCTGGGATATTTAAAATTTGCGACAGTAGAAAATTATTTTTTGAATAATTTACTATAGAAAAGGCAATCCCTGGGATATTTAAAATTTGCGACAGTATAAAAATAGTTTTTGAATAATTTACTATAGAAAAGGCAATCCCTGGCGTAATTAAAATTTGTGACAGTATAAAATTATTTTTTGAATAATTTACTATAGAAAAGGCAATCCCTGGCGCAATTAAAATTTGTGACAGTATAAAATTATTTTTTGAATAATTTACTATAGAAAAGGCAATCCCTGGCGCAATTAAAATTTGTGACAGTATAAAATTAGTTTTTGAAAAATTTACTATAGAAAAGGCAATCCCTGGCGCAATTAAAATTTGCGACAGTATAAAATTAGTTTTTGAAAAATTTACTATAGAAAAGGCAATCCCTGGGATATTTAAAATTTGCGACAGTAGAAAATTAGGTTTTGAATAATTTACTATAGAAAAGGCAATCCCTGGCGCAATTAAAATTTGCGACAGTAGAAAATTAGTTTTTGAAAAATTTACTATATAAAAGGCAATCCCTGGCGTAATTAAAATTTGCGACAGTAGAAAATTATTTTTTGAATAATTTACTATAGAAAAGGCAATCCCTGGCGTAATTAAAATTTGCGACAGTATAAAATTAGTTTTTGAAAAATTTACTATATAAAAGGCAATCCCTGGCGTAATTAAAATTTGTGACAGTTGAAAATTATTTTTTGAATAATTTACTATAGAAAAGGCAATCCCTGGCGCAATTAAAATTTGTGACAGTTGAAAATTATTTTTTGAATAATTTACTATAGAAAAGTCAATCCCTGGCGCACATAAAATTTGCGACAGTAAAAAATTATTTTTTGAATAATTTACTATAGAAAAGGCAATCCCTGGCGCACATAAAATTTGCGACAGTATAAAATTAGTTTTTGAATAATTTACTATAGAAAAGGCAATCCCTGGCGCAATTAAAATTTGTGACAGTATAAAATTATTTTTTGAATAATTTACTATATAAAAGGCAATCCCTGGGATATTTAAAATTTGCGACAGTATAAAATTAGTTTTTGAAAAATTTACTATATAAAAGGCAATCCCTGGCGCAATTAAAATTTGCGACAGTAGAAAATTAGTTTTTGAAAAATTTACTATATAAAAGGCAATCCCTGGGATATTTAAAATTTGCGACAGTATAAAATTAGTTTTTGAATAATTTACTGTAGAAAAGGCAATCCCTGGGATATTTAAAATTTGCGACAGTATAAAATTATTTTTTGAATAATTTACTATAGAAAAGGCAATCCCTGGGATATTTAAAATTTGCGACAGTATAAAATTAGTTTTTGAATAATTTACTATATAAAAGGCAATCCCTGGCGCACATAAAATTTGCGACAGTATAAAATTAGTTTTTGAAAAATTTACTGTAGAAAAGGCAATCCCTGGGATATTTAAAATTTGCGACAGTATAAAATTATTTTTTGAATAATTTACTATAGAAAAGGCAATCCCTGGCGTAATTAAAATTTGCGACAGTATAAAATTAGTTTTTGAATAATTTACTATATAAAAGGCAATCCCTGGCGTAATTAAAATTTGTGACAGTATAAAATTAGTTTTTGAATAATTTACTATAGAAAAGGCAATCCCTGGCGCAATTAAAATTTGCGACAGTAGAAAATTAGTTTTTGAAAAATTTACTATATAAAAGGCAATCCCTGGCGTAATTAAAATTTGCGACAGTAGAAAATTATTTTTTGAATAATTTACTATAGAAAAGGCAATCCCTGGGATATTTAAAATTTGCGACAGTAGAAAATTATTTTTTGAATAATTTACTATAGAAAAGGCAATCCCTGGCGCACATAAAATTTGTGACAGTATAAAATTAGTTTTTGAATAATTTACTATAGAAAAGGCAATCCCTGGCGCAATTAAAATTTGCGACAGTAGAAAATTAGTTTTTGAAAAATTTACTATATAAAAGGCAATCCCTGGCGCAATTAAAATTTGTGACAGTATAAAATTATTTTTTGAATAATTTACTATATAAAAGGCAATCCCTGGCGTAATTAAAATTTGCGACAGTATAAAATTAGTTTTTGAATAATTTACTATAGAAAAGGCAATCCCTGGCGCAATTAAAATTTGTGACAGTTGAAAATTATTTTTTGAATAATTTACTATAGAAAAGGCAATCCCTGGCGCAATTAAAATTTGCGACAGTAGAAAATTAGTTTTTGAAAAATTTACTATAGAAAAGGCAATCCCTGGCGCAATTAAAATTTGCGACAGTAGAAAATTAGTTTTTGAATAATTTACTATATAAAAGGCAATCCCTGGGATATTTAAAATTTGCGACAGTTGAAAATTATTTTTTGAATAATTTACTATAGAAAAGGCAATCCCTGGCGCAATTAAAATTTGCGACAGTATAAAATTAGTTTTTGAAAAATTTACTATAGAAAAGGCAATCCCTGGCGCAATTAAAATTTGCGACAGTAGAAAATTAGTTTTTGAAAAATTTACTATATAAAAGGCAATCCCTGGCGTAATTAAAATTTGTGACAGTATAAAATTATTTTTTGAATAATTTACTGTAGAAAAGGCAATCCCTGGCGCAATTAAAATTTGCGACAGTAGAAAATTAGTTTTTGAATAATTTACTATAGAAAAGGCAATCCCTGGGATATTTAAAATTTGCGACAGTTGAAAATTATTTTTTGAATAATTTACTATATAAAAGGCAATCCCTGGCGCACATAAAATTTGCGACAGTAGAAAATTAGTTTTTGAAAAATTTACTATATAAAAGGCAATCCCTGGGATATTTAAAATTTGCGACAGTAGAAAATTAGTTTTTGAAAAATTTACTATATAAAAGGCAATCCCTGGGATATTTAAAATTTGCGACAGTAGAAAATTATTTTTTGAATAATTTACTATAGAAAAGGCAATCCCTGGCGCAATTAAAATTTGCGACAGTATAAAATTAGTTTTTGAAAAATTTACTATATAAAAGGCAATCCCTGGCGCAATTAAAATTTGCGACAGTAGAAAATTAGTTTTTGAAAAATTTACTATATAAAAGGCAATCCCTGGGATATTTAAAATTTGCGACAGTTGAAAATTATTTTTTGAAAAATTTACTATATAAAAGGCAATCCCTGGCGCACATAAAATTTGCGACAGTAGAAAATTAGTTTTTGAAAAATTTACTATATAAAAGGCAATCCCTGGGATATTTAAAATTTGCGACAGTAGAAAATTAGTTTTTGAAAAATTTACTATATAAAAGGCAATCCCTGGCGTAATTAAAATTTGTGACAGTATAAAATTATTTTTTGAATAATTTACTGTAGAAAAGGCAATCCCTGGCGCAATTAAAATTTGCGACAGTAGAAAATTAGTTTTTGAATAATTTACTATAGAAAAGGCAATCCCTGGGATATTTAAAATTTGTGACAGTATAAAATTATTTTTTGAATAATTTACTGTAGAAAAGGCAATCCCTGGCGCAATTAAAATTTGCGACAGTAGAAAATTAGTTTTTGAATAATTTACTATAGAAAAGGCAATCCCTGGGATATTTAAAATTTGCGACAGTTGAAAATTATTTTTTGAATAATTTACTATATAAAAGGCAATCCCTGGCGCACATAAAATTTGCGACAGTAGAAAATTAGTTTTTGAAAAATTTACTATATAAAAGGCAATCCCTGGGATATTTAAAATTTGCGACAGTTGAAAATTATTTTTTGAATAATTTACTATATAAAAGGCAATCCCTGGCGCACATAAAATTTGCGACAGTAGAAAATTAGTTTTTGAAAAATTTACTATATAAAAGGCAATCCCTGGGATATTTAAAATTTGCGACAGTATAAAATTAGTTTTTGAATAATTTACTATAGAAAAGGCAATCCCTGGCGCAATTAAAATTTGCGACAGTAGAAAATTAGTTTTTGAATAATTTACTATAGAAAAGTCAATCCCTGGCGCAATTAAAATTTGCGACAGTAGAAAATTAGTTTTTGAAAAATTTACTATAGAAAAGGCAATCCCTGGCGCAATTAAAATTTGCGACAGTAGAAAATTAGTTTTTGAAAAATTTACTATATAAAAGGCAATCCCTGGCGTAATTAAAATTTGTGACAGTATAAAATTAGTTTTTGAATAATTTACTATAGAAAAGGCAATCCCTGGCGTAATTAAAATTTGCGACAGTAGAAAATTAGTTTTTGAATAATTTACTATAGAAAAGTCAATCCCTGGCGCAATTAAAATTTGCGACAGTAGAAAATTAGTTTTTGAAAAATTTACTATATAAAAGGCAATCCCTGGCGTAATTAAAATTTGTGACAGTATAAAATTAGTTTTTGAATAATTTACTATAGAAAAGGCAATCCCTGGCGTAATTAAAATTTGCGACAGTATAAAATTAGTTTTTGAATAATTTACTATATAAAAGGCAATCCCTGGCGTAATTAAAATTTGTGACAGTATAAAATTAGTTTTTGAATAATTTACTATAGAAAAGGCAATCCCTGGCGCAATTAAAATTTGCGACAGTAGAAAATTAGTTTTTGAAAAATTTACTATATAAAAGGCAATCCCTGGCGTAATTAAAATTTGCGACAGTAGAAAATTATTTTTTGAATAATTTACTATAGAAAAGGCAATCCCTGGCGCAATTAAAATTTGCGACAGTAGAAAATTAGTTTTTGAAAAATTTACTATATAAAAGGCAATCCCTGGCGCAATTAAAATTTGCGACAGTAGAAAATTAGTTTTTGAATAATTTACTATAGAAAAGGCAATCCCTGGCGCAATTAAAATTTGCGACAGTAGAAAATTAGTTTTTGAAAAATTTACTATATAAAAGGCAATCCCTGGCGCAATTAAAATTTGCGACAGTGGAAAATTAGTTTTTGAAAAATTTACTATATAAAAGGCAATCCCTGGCGTAATTAAAATTTGTGACAGTATAAAATTAGTTTTTGAATAATTTACTATATAAAAGGCAATCCCTGGCGTAATTAAAATTTGTGACAGTATAAAATTAGTTTTTGAAAAATTTACTATATAAAAGGCAATCCCTGGCGTAATTAAAATTTGCGACAGTTGAAAATTATTTTTTGAAAAATTTACTATAGAAAAGGCAATCCCTGGGTTATTTAAAATTTGCGACAGTAGAAAATTATTTTTTGAATAATTAACTATAGAAAAGGCAATCCCTGGCGCACATAAAATTTGTGACAGTATAAAATTAGTTTTTGAATAATTTACTATAGAAAAGGCAATCCCTGGCGCAATTAAAATTTGCGACAGTAGAAAATTAGTTTTTGAATAATTTACTATAGAAAAGTCAATCCCTGGCGCAATTAAAATTTGCGACAGTAGAAAATTAGTTTTTGAATAATTTACTATAGAAAAGGCAATCCCTGGCGTAATTAAAATTTGCGACAGTAGAAAATTAGTTTTTGAATAATTTACTATATAAAAGGCAATCCCTGGCGTAATTAAAATTTGTGACAGTATAAAATTAGTTTTTGAATAATTTACTATAGAAAAGGCAATCCCTGGCGTAATTAAAATTTGCGACAGTAGAAAATTAGTTTTTGAATAATTTACTATAGAAAAGTCAATCCCTGGCGCAATTAAAATTAGCGACAGTAGAAAATTAGTTTTTGAAAAATTTACTATATAAAAGGCAATCCCTGGCGTAATTAAAATTTGTGACAGTATAAAATTAGTTTTTGAATAATTTACTATAGAAAAGGCAATCCCTGGCGTAATTAAAATTTGCGACAGTATAAAATTAGTTTTTGAATAATTTACTATATAAAAGGCAATCCCTGGCGTAATTAAAATTTGTGACAGTATAAAATTAGTTTTTGAATAATTTACTATAGAAAAGGCAATCCCTGGCGCAATTAAAATTTGCGACAGTAGAAAATTAGTTTTTGAAAAATTTACTATATAAAAGGCAATCCCTGGCGTAATTAAAATTTGCGACAGTAGAAAATTATTTTTTGAATAATTTACTATAGAAAAGGCAATCCCTGGCGCAATTAAAATTTGCGACAGTAGAAAATTAGTTTTTGAAAAATTTACTATATAAAAGGCAATCCCTGGGATATTTAAAATTTGCGACAGTAGAAAATTAGTTTTTGAAAAATTTACTATATAAAAGGCAATCCCTGGCGCAATTAAAATTTGCGACAGTAGAAAATTAGTTTTTGAAAAATTTACTATATAAAAGGCAATCCCTGGCGTAATTAAAATTTGCGACAGTAGAAAATTAGTTTTTGAAAAATTTACTGTAGAAAAGGCAATCCCTGGCGTAATTAAAATTTGCGACAGTATAAAATTAGTTTTTGAATAATTTACTATAGAAAAGGCAATCCCTGGGATATTTAAAATTTGTGACAGTTGAAAATTAGTTTTTGAAAAATTTACTATATAAAAGGCAATCCTTAGGATATTTAAAATTTGCGACAGTAGAAAATTATTTTTTGAATAATTTACTATATAAAAGGCAATCCCTGGGATATTTAAAATTTGTGACAGTTGAAAATTAGTTTTTGAATAATTTACTATAGAAAAGGCAATCCCTGGCGCACATAAAATTTGTGACAGTATAAAATTATTTTTTGAATAATTTACTATATAAAAGGCAATCCCTGGCGCAATTAAAATTTGCGACCGTATAAAATTAGTTTTTGAAAAATTTACTATATAAAAGGCAATCCCTGGCGCAATTAAAATTTGTGACAGTATAAAGTTATTTTTTGAATAATTTACTATATAAAAGGCAATCCCTGGCGTAATTAAAATTTGCGACAGTATAAAATTAGTTTTTGAATAATTTACTATAGAAAAGGCAATCCCTGGCGCAATTAAAATTTGTGACAGTTGAAAATTATTTTTTGAATAATTTACTATAGAAAAGGCAATCCCTGGCGCAATTAAAATTTGCGACAGTATAAAATTAGTTTTTGAAAAATTTACTATAGAAAAGGCAATCCCTGGCGCAATTAAAATTTGCGACAGTAGAAAATTATTTTTTGAATAATTTACTATAGAAAAGGCAATCCCTGGCGCAATTAAAATTTGCAACAGTATAAAATTAGTTTTTGAAAAATTTACTATATAAAAGGCAATCCCTGGCGTAAATAAAATTTGCGACAGTAGAAAATTATTTTTTGAATAATTTACTATAGAAAAGGCAATCCCTGGGATATTTAAAATTTGTGACAGTATAAAATTAGTTTTTGAATAATTTACTATAGAAAAGGCAATCCCTGGCGCAATTAAAATTTGCGACAGTAGAAAATTAGTTTTTGAATAATTTACTATAGAAAAGGCAATCCCTGGCGTAATTAAAATTTGCGACAGTAGAAAATTAGTTTTTGAATAATTTACTATATAAAAGGCAATCCCTGGCGTAATTAAAATTTGTGACAGTATAAAATTAGTTTTTGAATAATTTACTATAGAAAAGGCAATCCCTGGCGTAATTAAAATTTGCGACAGTAGAAAATTAGTTTTTGAATAATTTACTATAGAAAAGTCAATCCCTGGCGCAATTAAAATTTGCGACAGTAGAAAATTAGTTTTTGAAAAATTTACTATATAAAAGGCAATCCCTGGCGTAATTAAAATTTGTGACAGTATAAAATTAGTTTTTGAATAATTTACTATAGAAAAGGCAATCCCTGGCGTAATTAAAATTTGCGACAGTATAAAATTAGTTTTTGAATAATTTACTATATAAAAGGCAATCCCTGGCGTAATTAAAATTTGTGACAGTATAAAATTAGTTTTTGAATAATTTACTATAGAAAAGGCAATCCCTGGCGCAATTAAAATTTGCGACAGTAGAAAATTAGTTTTTGTAAAATTTACTATATAAAAGGCAATCCCTGGCGTAATTAAAATTTGCGACAGTAGAAAATTATTTTTTGAATAATTTACTATAGAAAAGGCAATCCCTGGCGCAATTAAAATTTGCGACAGTAGAAAATTAGTTTTTGAAAAATTTACTATATAAAAGGCAATCCCTGGGATATTTAAAATTTGCGACAGTAGAAAATTAGTTTTTGAAAAATTTACTATATAAAAGGCAATCCCTGGCGCAATTAAAATTTGCGACAGTAGAAAATTAGTTTTTGAAAAATTTACTATATAAAAGGCAATCCCTGGCGTAATTAAAATTTGCGACAGTAGAAAATTAGTTTTTGAAAAATTTACTGTAGAAAAGGCAATCCCTGGCATAATTAAAATTTGCGACAGTATAAAATTAGTTTTTGAATAATTTACTATAGAAAAGGCAATCCCTGGGATATTTAAAATTTGTGACAGTTGAAAATTAGTTTTTGAAAAATTTACTATATAAAAGGCAATCCCTGGGATATTTAAAATTTGCGACAGTAGAAAATTATTTTTTGAATAATTTACTATATAAAAGGCAATCCCTGGGATATTTAAAATTTGTGACAGTTGAAAATTAGTTTTTGAATAATTTACTATAGAAAAGGCAATCCCTGGCGCACATAAAATTTGTGACAGTATAAAATTATTTTTTGAATAATTTACTATATAAAAGGCAATCCCTGGCGCAATTAAAATTTGCGACAATATAAAATTAGTTTTTGAAAAATTTACTATATAAAAGGCAATCCCTGGCGCAATTAAAATTTGTGACAGTTGAAAATTATTTTTTGAATAATTTACTATAGAAAAGGCAATCCCTGGCGCAATTAAAATTTGCGACAGTATAAAATTAGTTTTTGAAAAATTTACTATAGAAAAGGCAATCCCTGGCGCAATTAAAATTTGCGACAGTAGAAAATTATTTTTTGAATAATTTACTATAGAAAAGGCAATCCCTGGCGCAATTAAAATTTGCGACAGTATAAAATTAGTTTTTGAAAAATTTACTATATAAAAGGCAATCCCTGGCGTAAATAAAATTTGCGACAGTAGAAAATTATTTTTTGAATAATTTACTATAGAAAAGGCAATCCCTGGGATATTTAAAATTTGTGACAGTATAAAATTAGTTTTTGAATAATTTACTATAGAAAAGGCAATCCCTGGCGCAATTAAAATTTGCGACAGTATAAAATTAGTTTTTGAATAATTTACTATATAAAAGGCAATCCCTGGCGTAATTAAAATTTGTGACAGTTGAAAATTATTTTTTGAATAATTTACTGTAGAAAAGGCAATCCCTGGCGCAATTAAAATTTGCGACAGTATAAAATTATTTTTTGAATAATTTACTATAGAAAAGGCAATCCCTGGCGCAATTAAAATTTGCGACAGTATAAAATTATTTTTTGAATAATTTACTATAGAAAAGGCAATCCCTGGCGCACATAAAATTTGCGACAGTATAAAATTATTTTTTGAATAATTTACTATAGAAAAGGCAATCCCTGGCGCAATTAAAATTTGCGACAGTATAAAATTATTTTTTGAATAATTTACTGTAGAAAAGGCAATCCCTGGCGCAATTAAAATTTGCGACAGTATAAAATTAGTTTTTGAATAATTTACTATATAAAAGGCAATCCCTGGCGTAATTAAAATTTGTGACAGTTGAAAATTATTTTTTGAATAATTTACTATATAAAAGGCAATCCCTGGCGCAATTAAAATTTGCGACAGTAGAAAATTATTTTTTGAATAATTTACTATAGAAAAGGCAATCCCTGGCGCAATTAAAATTTGCGACAGTATAAAATTAGTTTTTGAATAATTTACTATAGAAAAGGCAATCCCTGGCGCAATTAAAATTTGCGACAGTAGAAAATTATTTTTTGAATAATTTACTATAGAAAAGGCAATCCCTGGCGCAATTAAAATTTGCGACAGTATAAAATTATTTTTTGAATAATTTACTGTAGAAAAGGCAATCCCTGGCGCAATTAAAATTTGCGACAGTATAAAATTAGTTTTTGAATAATTTACTGTAGAAAAGGCAATCCCTGGCGTAATTAAAATTTGCGACAGTATAAAATTAGTTTTTGAAAAATTTACTATATAAAAGGCAATCCCTGGCGTAATTAAGATTTGTGACAGTTGAAAATTATTTTTTGAATAATTTACTATAGAAAAGGCAATCCCTGGCGCAATTAAAATTTGCGACAGTATAAAATTATTTTTTGAATAATTTACTATAGAAAAGGCAATCCCTGGCGCAATTAAAATTTGCGACAGTATAAAATTAGTTTTTGAATAATTTACTATAGAAAAGGCAATCCCTGGCGCAATTAAAATTTGCGACAGTATAAAATTAGTTTTTGAAAAATTTACTATATAAAAGGCAATCCCTGGCGTAATTAAAATTTGTGACAGTTGAAAATTATTTTTTGAATAATTTACTATAGAAAAGGCAATCCCTGGCGCACATAAAATTTGCGACAGTATAAAATTAGTTTTTGAATAATTTACTGTAGAAAAGGCAATCCCTGGGATATTTAAAATTTGCGACAGTATAAAATTAGTTTTTGAATAATTTACTATAGAAAAGGCAATCCCTGGCGCAATTAAAATTTGTGACAGTTGAAAATTATTTTTTGAATAATTTACTATAGAAAAGGCAATCCCTGGCGCAATTAAAATTTGCGACAGTAGAAAATTATTTTTTGAATAATTTACTATAGAAAAGGCAATCCCTGTCGCAATTAAAATTTGTGACAGTTGAAAATTATTTTTTGAATAATTTACTATAGAAAAGGCAATCCCTGGCGCACATAAAATTTGTGACAGTTGAAAATTTTTTTTTGAATAATTTACTATAGAAAAGGCAATCCCTGGCGCAATTAAAATTTGCGACAGTAGAAAATTATTTTTTGAATAATTTACTATAGAAAAGGCAATCCCTGGGATATTTAAAATTTGCGACAGTATAAAATTATTTTTTGAATAATTTACTATAGAAAAGGCAATCCCTGGCGCAATTAAAATTTGCGACAGTATAAAATTAGTTTTTGAATAATTTACTATAGAAAAGGCAATCCCTGGCGCACATAAAATTTGCGACAGTATAAAATTAGTTTTTGAATAATTTACTGTAGAAAAGGCAATCCCTGGCGCAATTAAAATTTGTGACAGTTGAAAATTATTTTTTGAATAATTTACTATAGAAAAGGCAATCCCTGGCGTAATTAAAATTTGCGACAGTATAAAATTATTTTTTGAATAATTTACTGTAGAAAAGGCAATCCCTGGCGCAATTAAAATTTGCGACAGTATAAAATTATTTTTTGAATAATTTACTATAGAAAAGGCAATCCCTGGCGCAATTAAAATTTGTGACAGTTGAAAATTATTTTTTGAATAATTTACTATAGAAAAGGCAATCCCTGGCGTAATTAAAATTTGCGACAGTATAAAATTAGTTTTTGAAAAATTTACTATATAAAAGGCAATCCCTGGCGTAATTAAAATTTGCGACAGTATAAAATTAGTTTTTGAATAATTTACTATAGAAAAGGCAATCCCTGGCGTAATTAAAATTTGTGACAGTATAAAATTAGTTTTTGAAAAATTTACTATATAAAAGGCAATCCCTGGCGTAATTAAAATTTGCGACAGTTGAAAATTATTTTTTGAAAAATTTACTATAGAAAAGGCAATCCCTGGGATATTTAAAATTTGCGACAGTAGAAAATTATTTTTTGAATAATTTACTATAGAAAAGGCAATCCCTGGCGCACATAAAATTTGTGACAGTATAAAATTAGTTTTTGAATAATTTACTATAGAAAAGGCAATCCCTGGCGCAATTAAAATTTGTGACAGTTGAAAATTATTTTTTGAATAATTTACTATAGAAAAGGCAATCCCTGGCGCAATTAAAATTTGCGACAGTAGAAAATTAGTTTTTGAAAAATTTACTATATAAAAGGCAATCCCTGGCGCAATTAAAATTTGCGACAGTAGAAAATTAGTTTTTGAAAAATTTACTATATAAAAGGCAATCCCTGGCGTAATTAAAATTTGTGACAGTATAAAATTATTTTTTGAATAATTTACTGTAGAAAGGGCAATCCCTGGCGCAATTAAAATTTGCGACAGTATAAAATTATTTTTTGAATAATTTACTATAGAAAAGGCAATCCCTGGCGCAATTAAAATTTGTGACAGTTGAAAATTATTTTTTGAATAATTTACTATAGAAAAGGCAATCCCTGGCGTAATTAAAATTTGCGACAGTATAAAATTAGTTTTTGAAAAATTTACTATAGAAAAGGCAATTACTGGCGCACATAAAATTTGCGACAGTATAAAATTAGTTTTTGAATAATTTACTGTAGAAAAGGCAATCCCTGGCGCAATTAAAATTTGTGACAGTTGAAAATTATTTTTTGAATAATTTACTATAGAAAAGGCAATCCCTGGCGTAATTAAAATTTGCGACAGTATAAAATTATTTTTTGAATAATTTACTGTAGAAAAGGCAATCCCTGGCGCAATTAAAATTTGCGACAGTATAAAATTATTTTTTGAATAATTTACTATAGAAAAGGCAATCCCTGGCGCAATTAAAATTTGTGACAGTTGAAAATTATTTTTTGAATAATTTACTATAGAAAAGGCAATCCCTGGCGTAATTAAAATTTGCGACAGTATAAAATTAGTTTTTGAAAAATTTACTATATAAAAGGCAATCCCTGGCGTAATTAAAATTTGCGACAGTATAAAATTAGTTTTTGAATAATTTACTATAGAAAAGGCAATCCCTGGCGTAATTAAAATTTGTGACAGTATAAAATTAGTTTTTGAAAAATTTACTATATAAAAGGCAATCCCTGGCGTAATTAAAATTTGCGACAGTTGAAAATTATTTTTTGAAAAATTTACTATAGAAAAGGCAATCCCTGGGATATTTAAAATTTGCGACAGTAGAAAATTATTTTTTGAATAATTTACTATAGAAAAGGCAATCCCTGGCGCACATAAAATTTGTGACAGTATAAAATTAGTTTTTGAATAATTTACTATAGAAAAGGCAATCCCTGGCGCAATTAAAATTTGTGACAGTTGAAAATTATTTTTTGAATAATTTACTATAGAAAAGGCAATCCCTGGCGCAATTAAAATTTGCGACAGTAGAAAATTAGTTTTTGAAAAATTTACTATATAAAAGGCAATCCCTGGCGCAATTAAAATTTGCGACAGTAGAAAATTAGTTTTTGAAAAATTTACTATATAAAAGGCAATCCCTGGCGTAATTAAAATTTGTGACAGTATAAAATTATTTTTTGAATAATTTACTGTAGAAAAGGCAATCCCTGGCGCAATTAAAATTTGCGACAGTATAAAATTATTTTTTGAATAATTTACTATAGAAAAGGCAATCCCTGGCGCAATTAAAATTTGTGACAGTTGAAAATTATTTTTTGAATAATTTACTATAGAAAAGGCAATCCCTGGCGTAATTAAAATTTGCGACAGTATAAAATTAGTTTTTGAAAAATTTACTATATAAAAGGCAATCCCTGGCGCAATTAAAATTTGCGACAGTAGAAAATTAATTTTTGAAAAATTTACTATATAAAAGGCAATCCCTGGGATATTTAAAATTTGCGACAGTATAAAATTATTTTTTGAATAATTTACTATAGAAAAGGCAATCCCTGGCGTAATTAAAATTTGCGACAGTAGAAAATTAGTTTTTGAAAAATTTACTATATAAAAGGCAATCCCTGGCGTAATTAAAATTTGCGACAGTTGAAAATTATTTTTTGAAAAATTTACTATAGAAAAGGCAATCCCTGGGATATTTAAAATTTGCGACAGTAGAAAATTAGTTTTTGAATAATTTACTATAGAAAAGGCAATCCCTGGGATATTTAAAATTTGCGACAGTATAAAATTATTTTTTGAATAATTTACTATAGAAAAGGCAATCCCTGGCGCAATTAAAATTTGCGACAGTAGAAAATTAGTTTTTGAAAAATTTACTATATAAAAGGCAATCCCTGGCGCAATTAAAATTTGCGACAGTAGAAAATTAGTTTTTGAAAAATTTACTATATAAAAGGCAATCCCTGGCGTAATTAAAATTTGTGACAGTATAAAATTAGTTTTTGAATAATTTACTATATAAAAGGCAATCCCTGGCGTAATTAAAATTTGTGACAGTATAAAATTAGTTTTTGAAAAATTTACTATATAAAAGGCAATCCCTGGCGTAATTAAAATTTGCGACAGTTGAAAATTATTTTTTGAAAAATTTACTATAGAAAAGGCAATCCCTGGGATATTTAAAATTTGCGACAGTAGAAAATTATTTTTTGAATAATTTACTATAGAAAAGGCAATCCCTGGCGCACATAAAATTTGTGACAGTATAAAATTAGTTTTTGAATAATTTACTATAGAAAAGGCAATCCCTGGCGCAATTAAAATTTGCGACAGTAGAAAATTAGTTTTTGAATAATTTACTATAGAAAAGTCAATCCCTGGCGCAATTAAAATTTGCGACAGTAGAAAATTAGTTTTTGAATAATTTACTATAGAATAGGCAATCCCTGGCGTAATTAAAATTTGCGACAGTAGAAAATTAGTTTTTGAATAATTTACTATATAAAAGGCAATCCCTGGCGTAATTAAAATTTGTGACAGTATAAAATTAGTTTTTGAATAATTTACTATAGAAAAGGCAATCCCTGGCGTAATTAAAATTTGCGACAGTAGAAAATTAGTTTTTGAATAATTTACTATAGAAAAGTCAATCCCTGGCGCAATTAAAATTTGCGACAGTAGAAAATTAGTTTTTGAAAAATTTACTATATAAAAGGCAATCCCTGGCGTAATTAAAATTTGTGACAGTATAAAATTAGTTTTTGAATAATTTACTATAGAAAAGGCAATCCCTGGCGTAATTAAAATTTGCGACAGTATAAAATTAGTTTTTGAATAATTTACTATATAAAAGGCAATCCCTGGCGTAATTAAAATTTGTGACAGTATAAAATTAGTTTTTGAATAATTTACTATAGAAAAGGCAATCCCTGGCGCAATTAAAATTTGCGACAGTAGAAAATTAGTTTTTGAAAAATTTACTATATAAATGGCAATCCCTGGCGTAATTAAAATTTGCGACAGTAGAAAATTATTTTTTGAATAATTTACTATAGAAAAGGCAATCCCTGGCGCAATTAAAATTTGCGACAGTAGAAAATTAGTTTTTGAAAAATTTACTATATAAAAGGCAATCCCTGGGATATTTAAAATGTGCGACAGTAGAAAATTAGTTTTTGAAAAATTTACTATATAAAAGGCAATCCCTGGCGCAATTAAAATTTGCGACAGTAGAAAATTAGTTTTTGAAAAATTTACTATATAAAAGGCAATCCCTGGCGTAATTAAAATTTGCGACAGTAGAAAATTAGTTTTTGAAAAATTTACTGTAGAAAAGGCAATCCCTGGCGTAATTAAAATTTGCGACAGTATAAAATTAGTTTTTGAATAATTTACTATAGAAAAGGCAATCCCTGGGATATTTAAAATTTGTGACAGTTGAAAATTAGTTTTTGAAAAATTTACTATATAAAAGGCAATCCCTGGGATATTTAAAATTTGCGACAGTAGAAAATTATTTTTTGAATAATTTACTATATAAAAGGCAATCCCTGGGATATTTAAAATTTGTGACAGTTGAAAATTAGTTTTTGAATAATTTACTATAGAAAAGGCAATCCCTGGCGCACATAAAATTTGTGACAGTATAAAATTATTTTTTGAATAATTTACTATATAAAAGGCAATCCCTGGCGCAATTAAAATTTGCGACAGTATAAAATTAGTTTTTGAAAAATTTACTATATAAAAGGCAATCCCTGGCGCAATTAAAATTTGTGACAGTATAAAATTATTTTTTGAATAATATACTATATAAAAGGCAATCCCTGGCGTAATTAAAATTTGCGACAGTATAAAATTAGTTTTTGAATAATTTACTATAGAAAAGGCAATCCCTGGCGCAATTAAAATTTGTGACAGTTGAAAATTATTTTTTGAATAATTTACTATAGAAAAGGCAATCCCTGGCGCAATTAAAATTTGCGACAGTATAAAATTAGTTTTTGAAAAATTTACTATAGAAAAGGCAATCCCTGGCGCAATTAAAATTTGCGACAGTAGAAAATTATTTTTTGAATAATTTACTATAGAAAAGGCAATCCCTGGCGCAATTAAAATTTGCGACAGTATAAAATTAGTTTTTGAAAAATTTACTATATAAAAGGCAATCCCTGGCGTAAATAAAATTTGCGACAGTAGAAAATTATTTTTTGAATAATTTACTATAGAAAAGGCAATCCCTGGGATATTTAAAATTTGTGACAGTATAAAATTAGTTTTTGAATAATTTACTATAGAAAAGGCAATCCCTGGCGCAATTAAAATTTGCGACAGTATAAAATTAGTTTTTGAATAATTTACTATATAAAAGGCAATCCCTGACGTAATTAAAATTTGTGACAGTTGAAAATTATTTTTTGAATAATTTACTGTAGAAAAGGCAATCCCTGGCGCAATTAAAATTTGCGACAGTATAAAATTATTTTTTGAATAATTTACTATAGAAAAGGCAATCCCTGGCGCAATTAAAATTTGCGACAGTATAAAATTATTTTTTGAATAATTTACTATAGAAAAGGCAATCCCTGGCGCACATAAAATTTGCGACAGTATAAAATTATTTTTTGAATAATTTACTATAGAAAAGGCAATCCCTGGCGCAATTAAAATTTGCGACAGTATAAAATTATTTTTTGAATAATTTACTGTAGAAAAGGCAATCCCTGGCGCAATTAAAATTTGCGACAGTATAAAATTAGTTTTTGAATAATTTACTATATAAAAGGCAATCCCTGGCGTAATTAAAATTTGTGACAGTTGAAAATTATTTTTTGAATAATTTACTATATAAAAGGCAATCCCTGGCGCAATTAAAATTTGCGACAGTAGAAAATTATTTTTTGAATAATTTACTATAGAAAAGGCAATCCCTGGCGCAATTAAAATTTGCGACAGTATAAAATTAGTTTTTGAATAATTTACTATAGAAAAGGCAATCCCTGGCGCAATTAAAATTTGCGACAGTAGAAAATTATTTTTTGAATAATTTACTATAGAAAATGCAATCCCTGGCGCAATTAAAATTTGCGACAGTATAAAATTAGTTTTTGAATAATTTACTATAGAAAAGGCAATCCCTGGCGCAATTAAAATTTGCGACAGTATAAAATTAGTTTTTGAATAATTTACTATATAAAAGGCAATCCCTGGCGCAATTAAAATTTGTGACAGTTGAAAATTAGTTTTTGAAAAATTTACTGTAGAAAAGGCAATCCCTGGCGCAATTAAAATTTGCGACAGTAGAAAATTATTTTTTGAATAATTTACTATAGAAAAGGCAATCCCTGGCGTAATTAAAATTTGCGACAGTATAAAATTAGTTTTTGAATAATTTACTATAGAAAAGGCAATCCCTGGCGTAATTAAAATTTGCGACAGTATAAAATTAGTTTTTGAATAATTTACTATAGAAAAGGCAATCCCTGGAGCAATTAAAATTTGTGACAGTTGAAAATTAGTTTTTGAAAAATTTACTGTAGAAAAGGCAATCCCTGGCGCAATTAAAATTTGCGACAGTAGAAAATTATTTTTTGAATAATTTACTATAGAAAAGGCAATCCCTGGCGCACATAAAATTTGCGACAGTATAAAATTATTTTTTGAATAATTTACTATAGAAAAGGCAATCCCTGGCGCAATTAAAATCTGCGACAGTATAAAATTATTTTTTGAATAATTTACTATAGAAAAGGCAATCCCTGGCGCAATTAAAATTTGTGACAGTTGAAAATTATTTTTTGAATAATTTACTATAGAAAAGGCAATCCCTGGCGCAATTAAAATTTGCGACAGTATAAAATTAGTTTTTGAAAAATTTACTATAGAAAAGGCAATCCCTGGCGCAATTAAAATTTGCGACAGTATAAAATTAGTTTTTGAATAATTTACTATAGAAAAGGCAATCCCTGGCGCAATTAAAATTTGCGACAGTATAAAATTAGTTTTTGAAAAATTTACTATATAAAAGGCAATCCCTGGCGTAATTAAAATTTGCGACAGTATAAAATTAGTTTTTGAAAAATTTACTATATAAAAGGCAATCCCTGGCGTAATTAAAATTTGCGACAGTATAAAATTAGTTTTTGAATAATTTACTGTAGAAAAGGCAATCCCTGGGATATTTAAAATTTGCGACAGTAGAAAATTATTTTTTGAATAATTTACTATAGAAAAGGCAATCCCTGGGATATTTAAAATTTGTGACAGTATAAAATTAGTTTTTGAATAATTTACTATAGAAAAGGCAATCCCTGGCGCAATTAAAATTTGCGACAGTATAAAATTAGTTTTTGAATAATTTACTATAGAAAAGGCAATCCCTGGCGCAATTAAAATTTGTGACAGTTGAAAATTATTTTTTGAATAATTTACTGTAGAAAAGGCAATCCCTGGGATATTTAAAATTTGCGACAGTAGAAAATTATTTTTTGAATAATTTACTATAGAAAAGGCAATCCCTGGCGCACATAAAATTTGCGACAGTATAAAATTAGTTTTTGAAAAATTTACTATATAAAAGGCAATCCCTGGCGTAATTAAAATTTGCGACAGTATAAAATTAGTTTTTGAATAATTTACTATATAATAGGCAATCCCTGGCGCACATAAAATTTGCGACAGTAGAAAATTATTTTTTGAATAATTTACTATAGAAAAGGCAATCCCTGGCGTAATTAAAATTTGCGACAGTATAAAATTATTTTTTGAATAATTTACTGTAGAAAAGGCAATCCCTGGCGCAATTAAAATTTGCGACAGTATAAAATTAGTTTTTGAAAAATTTACTATATAAAAGGCAATCCCTGGCGTAATTAAAATTTGCGACAGTATAAAATTAGTTTTTGAATAATTTACTGTAGAAAAGGCAATCCCTGGGATATTTAAAATTTGCGACAGTAGAAAATTATTTTTTGAATAATTTACTATAGAAAAGGCAATCCCTGGGATATTTAAAATTTGTGACAGTATAAAATTATTTTTTGAATAATTTACTATATAAAAGGCAATCCCTGGCGCAATTAAAATTTGCGACAGTATAAAATTATTTTTTGAATAATTTACTATATAAAAGGCAATCCCTGGCGCAATTAAAATTTGTGACAGTTGAAAATTATTTTTTGAATAATTTACTGTAGAAAAGGCAATCCCTGGGATATTTAAAATTTGTGACAGTTGAAAATTAGTTTTTGAATAATTTACTATAGAAAAGGCAATCCCTGGCGCACATAAAATTTGTGACAGTTGAAAATTAGTTTTTGAAAAATTTACTATATAAAAGGCAATCCCTGGCGTAATTAAAATTTGCGACAGTAAAAAATTAGTTTTTGAATAATTTACTATATAAAAGGCAATCCCTGGCGCACATAAAATTTGCGACAGTAGAAAATTATTTTTTGAATAATTTACTATAGAAAAGGCAATCCCTGGCGTAATTAAAATTTGCGACAGTATAAAATTATTTTTTGAATAATTTACTGTAGAAAAGGCAATCCCTGGCGCAATTAAAATTTGCGACAGTATAAAATTAGTTTTTGAAAAATTTACTATATAAAAGGCAATCCCTGGCGTAATTAAAATTTGCGACAGTATAAAATTAGTTTTTGAATAATTTACTGTAGAAAAGGCAATCCCTGGGATATTTAAAATTTGCGACAGTAGAAAATTATTTTTTGAATAATTTACTATATAAAAGGCAATCCCTGGCGTAATTAAAATTTGCGACAGTATAAAATTAGTTTTTGAATAATTTACTATAGAAAAGGCAATCCCTGGGATATTTAAAATTTGTGACAGTTGAAAATTATTTTTTGAATAATTTACTATAGAAAAGGCAATCCCTGGCGCAATTAAAATTTGCGACAGTAGAAAATTATTTTTTGAATAATTTACTATATAAAAGACAATCCCTGGGATATTTAAAATTTGCGACAGTATAAAATTATTTTTTGAATAATTTACTATAGAAAAGGCAATCCCTGGCGCACATAAAATTTGTGACAGTATAAAATTATTTTTTGAATAATTTACTATATAAAAGGCAATCCCTGGGATATTTAAAATTTGCGACAGTAGAAAATTAGTTTTTGAATAATTTACTATAGAAAAGGCAATCCCTGGCGCAATTAAAATTTGCGACAGTATAAAATTATTTTTTGAATAATTTACTGTAGAAAAGGCAATCCCTGGCGCAATTAAAATTTGCGACAGTATAAAATTAGTTTTTGAATAATTTACTGTAGAAAAGGCAATCCCTGGCGTAATTAAAATTTGCGACAGTATAAAATTAGTTTTTGAAAAATTTACTATATAAAAGGCAATCCCTGGCGTAATTAAGATTTGTGACAGTTGAAAATTATTTTTTGAATAATTTACTATAGAAAAGGCAATCCCTGGCGCAATTAAAATTTGCGACAGTATAAAATTATTTTTTGAATAATTTACTATAGAAAAGGCAATCCCTGGCGCAATTAAAATTTGCGACAGTATAAAATTAGTTTTTGAATAATTTACTATAGAAAAGGCAATCCCTGGCGCAATTAAAATTTGCGACAGTATAAAATTAGTTTTTGAAAAATTTACTATATAAAAGGCAATCCCTGGCGTAATTAAAATTTGTGACAGTTGAAAATTATTTTTTGAATAATTTACTATAGAAAAGGCAATCCCTGGCGCACATAAAATTTGCGACAGTATAAAATTAGTTTTTGAATAATTTACTGTAGAAAAGGCAATCCCTGGGATATTTAAAATTTGCGACAGTATAAAATTAGTTTTTGAATAATTTACTATAGAAAAGGCAATCCCTGGCGCAATTAAAATTTGTGACAGTTGAAAATTATTTTTTGAATAATTTACTATAGAAAAGGCAATCCCTGGCGCAATTAAAATTTGCGACAGTAGAAAATTATTTTTTGAATAATTTACTATAGAAAAGGCAATCCCTGGCGCAATTAAAATTTGTGACAGTTTAAAATTATTTTTTGAATAATTTACTATAGAAAAGGCAATCCCTGGCGCACATAAAATTTGTGACAGTTGAAAATTTTTTTTTGAATAATTTACTATAGAAAAGGCAATCCCTGGCGCAATTAAAATTTGCGACAGTAGAAAATTATTTTTTGAATAATTTACTATAGAAAAGGCAATCCCTGGGATATTTAAAATTTGCGACAGTATAAAATTATTTTTTGAATAATTTACTATAGAAAAGGCAATCCCTGGCGCAATTAAAATTTGCGACAGTATAAAATTAGTTTTTGAATAATTTACTATAGAAAAGGCAATCCCTGGCGCACATAAAATTTGCGACAGTATAAAATTAGTTTTTGAATAATTTACTGTAGAAAAGGCAATCCCTGGCGCAATTAAAATTTGTGACAGTTGAAAATTATTTTTTGAATAATTTACTATAGAAAAGGCAATCCCTGGCGTAATTAAAATTTGCGACAGTATAAAATTATTTTTTGAATAATTTACTGTAGAAAAGGCAATCCCTGGCGCAATTAAAATTTGCGACAGTATAAAATTATTTTTTGAATAATTTACTATAGAAAAGGCAATCCCTGGCGCAATTAAAATTTGTGACAGTTGAAAATTATTTTTTGAATAATTTACTATAGAAAAGGCAATCCCTGGCGTAATTAAAATTTGCGACAGTATAAAATTAGTTTTTGAAAAATTTACTATATAAAAGGCAATCCCTGGCGTAATTAAAATTTGCGACAGTATAAAATTAGTTTTTGAATAATTTACTATAGAAAAGGCAATCCCTGGCGCAATTAAAATTTGCGACAGTATAAAATTAGTTTTTGAATAATTTACTGTAGAAAAGGCAATCCCTGGCGCAATTAAAATTTGTGACAGTATAAAATTATTTTTTGAATAATTTACTATAGAAAAGGCAATCCCTGGCGCAATTAAAATTTGTGACAGTTGAAAATTATTTTTTGAATAATTTACTATAGAAAAGGCAATCCCTGGCGCACATAAAATTTGCGACAGTATAAAATTAGTTTTTGAATAATTTACTATAGAAAAGGCAATCCCTGGGATATTTAAAATTTGCGACAGTATAAAATTATTTTTTGAATAATTTACTATAGAAAAGGCAATCCCTGGCGCAAATAAAATTTGTGACAGTTGAAAATTATTTTTTGAATAATTTACTATAGAAAAGGCAATCCCTGGCGCAATTAAAATTTGTGACAGTTGAAAATTATTTTTTGAATAATTTGCTATAGAAAAGGCAATCCCTGGCGTAATTAAAATTTGCGACAGTATAAAATTAGTTTTTGAAAAATTTACTATATAAAAGGCAATCCCTGGCGTAATTAAAATTTGCGACAGTATAAAATTAGTTTTTGAATAATTTACTATAGAAAAGGCAATCCCTGGCGCAATTAAAATTTGCGACAGTATAAAATTAGTTTTTGAATAATTTACTGTAGAAAAGGCAATCCCTGGCGCAATTAAAATTTGTGACAGTATAAAATTATTTTTTGAATAATTTACTATAGAAAAGGCAATCCCTGGCGCACATAAAATTTGCGACAGTATAAAATTATTTTTTGAATAATTTACTATAGAAAAGGCAATCCCTGGCGCACAGAAAATTTGCGACAGTATAAAATTAGTTTTTGAATAATTTACTATAGAAAAGGCAATCCCTGGGATATTTAAAATTTGCGACAGTATAAAATTATTTTTTGAATAATTTACTATAGAAAAGGCAATCCCTGGCGTAATTAAAATTTGTGACAGTTGAAAATTATTTTTTGAATAATTTACTATATAAAAGACAATCCCTGGGATATTTAAAATTTGCGACAGTATAAAATTATTTTTTGAATAATTTACTATAGAAAAGGCAATCCCTGGCGCACATAAAATTTGTGACAGTATAAAATTAGTTTTTGAATAATTTACAATAGAAAAGGCAATCCCTGGGATATTTAAAATTTGTGACAGTTGAAAATTATTTTTTGAATAATTTACTGTAGAAAAGGCAATCCCTGGCGCAATTAAAATTTGCGACAGTATAAAATTAGTTTTTGAAAAATTTACTATATAAAAGGCAATCCCTGGCGTAATTAAAATTTGCGACAGTATAAAATTAGTTTTTGAATAATTTACTGTAGAAAAGGCAATCCCTGGGATATTTAAAATTTGCGACAGTAGAAAATTATTTTTTGAATAATTTACTATATAAAAGGCAATCCCTGGCGTAATTAAAATTTGCGACAGTATAAAATTAGTTTTTGAATAATTTACTATAGAAAAGGCAATCCCTGGGATATTTAAAATTTGTGACAGTTGAAAATTATTTTTTGAATAATTTACTATAGAAAAGGCAATCCCTGGCGCAATTAAAATTTGCGACAGTAGAAAATTATTTTTTGAATAATTTACTATATAAAAGACAATCCCTGGGATATTTAAAATTTGCGACAGTAGAAAATTAGTTTTTGAATAATTTACTATAGAAAAGGCAATCCCTGGCGCAATTAAAATTTGCGACAGTATAAAATTATTTTTTGAATAATTTACTGTAGAAAAGGCAATCCCTGGCGCAATTAAAATTTGCGACAGTATAAAATTAGTTTTTGAATAATTTACTGTAGAAAAGGCAATCCCTGGCGTAATTAAAATTTGCGACAGTATAAAATTAGTTTTTGAAAAATTTACTATATAAAAGGCAATCCCTGGCGTAATTAAGATTTGTGACAGTTGAAAATTATTTTTTGAATAATTTACTATAGAAAAGGCAATCCCTGGCGCAATTAAAATTTGCGACAGTATAAAATTATTTTTTGAATAATTTACTATAGAAAAGGCAATCCCTGGCGCAATTAAAATTTGCGACAGTATAAAATTAGTTTTTGAATAATTTACTATAGAAAAGGCAATCCCTGGCGCAATTAAAATTTGCGACAGTATAAAATTAGTTTTTGAAAAATTTACTATATAAAAGGCAATCCCTGGCGTAATTAAAATTTGTGACAGTTGAAAATTATTTTTTGAATAATTTACTATAGAAAAGGCAATCCCTGGCGCACATAAAATTTGTGACAGTTGAAAATTTTTTTTTGAATAATTTACTATAGAAAAGGCAATCCCTGGCGCAATTAAAATTTGCGACAGTAGAAAATTATTTTTTGAATAATTTACTATAGAAAAGGCAATCCCTGGGATATTTAAAATTTGCGACAGTATAAAATTATTTTTTGAATAATTTACTATAGAAAAGGCAATCCCTGGCGCAATTAAAATTTGCGACAGTATAAAATTAGTTTTTGAATAATTTACTATAGAAAAGGCAATCCCTGGCGCACATAAAATTTGCGACAGTATAAAATTAGTTTTTGAATAATTTACTGTAGAAAAGGCAATCCCTGGCGCAATTAAAATTTGTGACAGTTGAAAATTATTTTTTGAATAATTTACTATAGAAAAGGCAATCCCTGGCGTAATTAAAATTTGCGACAGTATAAAATTATTTTTTGAATAATTTACTGTAGAAAAGGCAATCCCTGGCGCAATTAAAATTTGCGACAGTATAAAATTATTTTTTGAATAATTTACTATAGAAAAGGCAATCCCTGGCGCAATTAAAATTTGTGACAGTTGAAAATTATTTTTTGAATAATTTACTATAGAAAAGGCAATCCCTGGCGTAATTAAAATTTGCGACAGTATAAAATTAGTTTTTGAAAAATTTACTATATAAAAGGCAATCCCTGGCGTAATTAAAATTTGCGACAGTATAAAATTAGTTTTTGAATAATTTACTATAGAAAAGGCAATCCCTGGCGCAATTAAAATTTGCGACAGTATAAAATTAGTTTTTGAATAATTTACTGTAGAAAAGGCAATCCCTGGCGCAATTAAAATTTGTGACAGTATAAAATTATTTTTTGAATAATTTACTATAGAAAAGGCAATCCCTGGCGCAATTAAAATTTGTGACAGTTGAAAATTATTTTTTGAATAATTTACTATAGAAAAGGCAATCCCTGGCGCACATAAAATTTGCGACAGTATAAAATTAGTTTTTGAATAATTTACTATAGAAAAGGCAATCCCTGGGATATTTAAAATTTGCGACAGTATAAAATTATTTTTTGAATAATTTACTATAGAAAAGGCAATCCCTGGCGCAAATAAAATTTGTGACAGTTGAAAATTATTTTTTGAATAATTTACTATAGAAAAGGCAATCCCTGGCGCAATTAAAATTTGTGACAGTTGAAAATTATTTTTTGAATAATTTGCTATAGAAAAGGCAATCCCTGGCGTAATTAAAATTTGCGACAGTATAAAATTAGTTTTTGAAAAATTTACTATATAAAAGGCAATCCCTGGCGTAATTAAAATTTGCGACAGTATAAAATTAGTTTTTGAATAATTTACTATAGAAAAGGCAATCCCTGGCGCAATTAAAATTTGCGACAGTATAAAATTAGTTTTTGAATAATTTACTGTAGAAAAGGCAATCCCTGGCGCAATTAAAATTTGTGACAGTATAAAATTATTTTTTGAATAATTTACTATAGAAAAGGCAATCCCTGGCGCACATAAAATTTGCGACAGTATAAAATTATTTTTTGAATAATTTACTATAGAAAAGGCAATCCCTGGCGCACAGAAAATTTGCGACAGTATAAAATTAGTTTTTGAATAATTTACTATAGAAAAGGCAATCCCTGGGATATTTAAAATTTGCGACAGTATAAAATTATTTTTTGAATAATTTACTATAGAAAAGGCAATCCCTGGCGTAATTAAAATTTGTGACAGTTGAAAATTATTTTTTGAATAATTTACTGTAGAAAAGGCAATCCCTGGGATATTTAAAATTTGCGACAGTAGAAAATTAGTTTTTGAATAATTTACTGTAGAAAAGGCAATCCCTGGCGCACATAAAATTTGCGACAGTATAAAATTATTTTTTGAATAATTTACTATAGAAAAGGCAATCCCTGGCGCAATTAAAATTTGCGACAGTATAAAATTAGTTTTTGAAAAATTTACTGTAGAAAAGGCAATCCCTGGCGCACATAAAATTTGCGACAGTATAAAATTAGTTTTTGAAAAATTTACTATAGAAAAGGCAATCCCTGGCGTAATTAAAATTTGTGACAGTTGAAAATTAGTTTTTGAATAATTTACTATAGAAAAGGCAATCCCTGGCGCACATAAAATTTGCGACAGTTGAAAATTATTTTTTGAAAAATTTACTATAGAAAAGGCAATCCCTGGCGCAATTAAAATTTGTGACAGTAGAAAATTAGTTTTTGAATAATTTACTATAGAAAAGGCAATCCCTGGGATATTTAAAATTTGCGACAGTAGAAAATTATTTTTTGAATAATTTACTATAGAAAAGGCAATCCCTGGCGCACATAAAATTTGCGACAGTATAAAATTAGTTTTTGAATAATTTACTATAGAAAAGGCAATCCCTGGCGCACATAAAATTTGCGACAGTATAAAATTATTTTTTGAATAATTTACTATATAAAAGGCAATCCCTGGGATATTTAAAATTTGCGACAGTATAAAATTAGTTTTTGAATAATTTACTATAGAAAAGGCAATCCCTGGCGCAATTAAAATTTGTGACAGTTGAAAATTATTTTTTGAATAATTTACTATAGAAAAGGCAATCCCTGGCGCAATTAAAATTTGTGACAGTTGAAAATTATTTTTTGAATAATTTACTATAGAAAAGGCAATCCCTGGCGCAATTAAAATTTGCGACAGTTGAAAATTATTTTTTGAATAATTTACTATAGAAAAGGCAATCCCTGGGATATTTAAAATTTGCGACAGTATAAAATTATTTTTTGAATAATTTACTATAGAAAAGGCAATCCCTGGGATATTTATAATTTGCGACAGTATAAAATTAGTTTTTGAATAATTTACTATAGAAAAGGCAATCCCTGGGATATTTAAAATTTGCGACAGTATAAAATTATTTTTTGAATAATTTACTATAGAAAAGGCAATCCCTGGCGTAATTAAAATTTGTGACAGTTGAAAATTAGTTTTTGAATAATTTACTATAGAAAAGGCAATCCCTGGCGCACATAAAATTTGCGACAGTATAAAATTAGTTTTTGAATAATTTACTATAGAAAAGGCAATCCCTGGCGTAATTAAAATTTGTGACAGTTGAAAATTAGTTTTTGAATAATTTACTATAGAAAAGGCAATCCCTGGCGCAATTAAAATTTGTGACAGTTGAAAATTATTTTTTGAATAATTTACTATAGAAAAGGCAATCCCTGGCGTAATTAAAATTTGTGACAGTTGAAAATTAGTTTTTGAATAATTTACTATAGAAAAGGCAATCCCTGGCGCACATAAAATTTGCGACAGTTGAAAATTATTTTTTGAATAATTTACTATAGAAAAGGCAATCCCTGGCGTAATTAAAATTTGTGACAGTTGAAAATTAGTTTTTGAATAATTTACTATAGAAAAGGCAATCCCTGGCGCAATTAAAATTTGTGACAGTTGAAAATTATTTTTTGAATAATTTACTATATAAAAGGCAATCCCTGGCGCAATTAAAATTTGCGACAGTTGAAAATTATTTTTTGAAAAATTTACTATAGAAAAGTCAATCCCTGGCGCACATAAAATTTGCGACAGTATAAAATTATTTTTTGAATAATTTACTATATAAAAGGCAATCCCTGGCGCAATTAAAATTTGTGACAGTATAAAATTATTTTTTGAATAATTTACTATAGAAAAGGCAATCCCTGGCGCAATTAAAATTTGTGACAGTTGAAAATTATTTTTTGAATAATTTACTATAGAAAAGGCAATCCCTGGCGTAATTAAAATTTGTGACAGTTGAAAATTAGTTTTTGAATAATTTACTATAGAAAAGGCAATCCCTGGCGCACATAAAATTTGCGACAGTATAAAATTATTTTTTGAATAATTTACTATATAAAAGGCAATCCCTGGCGCAATTAAAATTTGTGACAGTATAAAATTATTTTTTGAATAATTTACTATATAAAAGGCAATCCCTGGCGCAATTAAAATTTGCGACAGTTGAAAATTAGTTTTTGAATAATTTACTGTAGAAAAGGCAATCCCTGGCGCAATTAAAATTTGCGACAGTTGAAAATTATTTTTTGAATAATTTACTATATAAAAGGCAATCCCTGGCGCAATTAAAATTTGTGACAGTATAAAATTATTTTTTGAATAATTTACTATATAAAAGGCAATCCCTGGCGCAATTAAAATTTGCGACAGTTGAAAATTAGTTTTTGAATAATTTACTATAGAAAAGGCAATCCCTGGCGTAATTAAAATTTGTGACAGTTGAAAATTAGTTTTTGAATAATTTACTATAGAAAAGGCAATCCCTGGCGTAATTAAAATTTGTGACAGTTGAAAATTATTTTTTGAATAATTTACTATATAAAAGGCAATCCCTGGCGCAATTAAAATTTGTGACAGTTGAAAATTATTTTTTGAATAATTTACTATAGAAAAGGCAATCCCTGGCGTAATTAAAATTTGTGACAGTTGAAAATTATTTTTTGAATAATTTACTATATAAAAGGCAATCCCTGGCGTAATTAAAATTTGTGACAGTTGAAAATTAGTTTTTGAATAATTTACTATAGAAAAGGCAATCCCTGGCGCACATAAAATTTGCGACAGTATAAAATTAGTTTTTGAATAATTTACTATAGAAAAGGCAATCCCTGGCGTAATTAAAATTTGTGACAGTTGAAAATTAGTTTTTGAATAATTTACTATAGAAAAGGCAATCCCTGGCGTAATTAAAATTTGTGACAGTTGAAAATTATTTTTTGAATAATTTACTATATAAAAGGCAATCCCTGGCGCAATTAAAATTTGTGACAGTATAAAATTATTTTTTGAATAATTTACTATATAAAAGGCAATCCCTGGCGCAATTAAAATTTGCGACAGTTGAAAATTATTTTTTGAAAAATTTACTATAGAAAAGTCAATCCCTGGCGCACATAAAATTTGCGACAGTATAAAATTATTTTTTGAATAATTTACTATATAAAAGGCAATCCCTGGCGCAATTAAAATTTGTGACAGTATAAAATTATTTTTTGAATAATTTACTATAGAAAAGGCAATCCCTGGCGCAATTAAAATTTGTGACAGTTGAAAATTATTTTTTGAATAATTTACTATAGAAAAGTCAATCCCTGGCGCACATAAAATTTGTGACAGTTGAAAATTATTTTTTGAATAATTTACTGTAGAAAAGGCAATCCCTGGCGCAATTAAAATTTGCGACAGTAGAAAATTAGTTTTTGAATAATTTACTATAGAAAAGGCAATCCCTGGGATATTTAAAATTTGCGACAGTATAAAATTAGTTTTTGAAAAATTTACTATAGAAAAGGCAATCCCTGGCGCACATAAAATTTGCGACAGTATAAAATTAGTTTTTGAATAATTTACTATAGAAAAGGCAATCCCTGGCGCAAATAAAATTTGTGACTGTTGAAAATTATTTTTTGAATAATTTACTATAGAAAAGGCAATCCCTGGCGCAATTAAAATTTGCGACAGTATAAAATTAGTTTTTGAAAAATTTACTATAGAAAAGGCAATCCCTGGCGCACATAAAATTTGCGACAGTATAAAATTAGTTTTTGAATAATTTACTATAGAAAAGGCAATCCCTGGCGCAATTAAAATTTGTGACAGTTGAAAATTATTTTTTGAATAATTTACTATAGAAAAGTCAATCCCTGGCGCACATAAAATTTGTGACAGTATAAAATTATTTTTTGAATAATTTACTATATAAAAGGCAATCCCTGGGATATTTAAAATTTGCGACAGTATAAAATTAGTTTTTGAATAATTTACTATATAAAAGGCAATCCCTGGCGCAATTAAAATTTGCGACAGTTGAAAATTATTTTTTGAAAAATTTACTATAGAAAAGTCAATCCCTGGCGCACATAAAATTTGCGACAGTATAAAATTATTTTTTGAAAAATTTACTATAGAAAAGGCAATCCCTGGCGCAATTAAAATTTGTGACAGTATAAAATTATTTTTTGAATAATTTACTATAGAAAAGGCAATCCCTGGCGCAATTAAAATTTGTGACAGTTGAAAATTATTTTTTGAATAATTTACTATAGAAAAGTCAATCCCTGGCGCACATAAAATTTGCGACAGTATAAAATTATTTTTTGAATAATTTACTATATAAAAGGCAATCCCTGGCGCAATTAAAATTTGCGACAGTAGAAAATTATTTTTTGAATAATTTACTATAGAAAAGGCAATCCCTGGGATATTTAAAATTTGCGACAGTATAAAATTATTTTTTGAATAATTTACTATAGAAAAGGCAATCCCTGGCGCAATTAAAATTTGCGACAGTAGAAAATTATTTTTTGAATAATTTACTATAGAAAAGGCAATCCCTGGGATATTTAAAATTTGCGACAGTATAAAATTAGTTTTTGAATAATTTACTATAGAAAAGTCAATCCCTGGCGCAATTAAAATTTGTGACAGTTGAAAATTATTTTTTGAATAATTTACTATAGAAAAGTCAATCCCTGGCGCACATAAAATTTGCGACAGTATAAAATTATTTTTTGAATAATTTACTATAGAAAAGGCAATCCCTGGCGCAATTAAAATTTGCGACAGTCTAAAATTAGTTTTTGAATAATTTACTATATAAAAGGCAATCCCTGGCGCAATTAAAATTTGTGACAGTATAAAATTATTTTTTGAATAATTTACTATAGAAAAGGCAATCCCTGGCGCAATTAAAATTTGTGACAGTTGAAAATTATTTTTTGAATAATTTACTATAGAAAAGGCAATCCCTGGCGCAATTAAAATTTGTGACAGTATAAAATTATTTTTTGAATAATTTACTATATAAAAGGCAATCCCTGGCGCAATTAAAATTTGTGACAGTATAAAATTATTTTTTGAATAATTTACTATATAAAAGGCAATCCCTGGGATATTTAAAATTTGCGACAGTATAAAATTAGTTTTTGAATAATTTACTATAGAAAAGGCAATCCCTGGCGCAATTAAAATTTGTGACAGTTGAAAATTATTTTTTGAATAATTTACTGTAGAAAAGGCAATCCCTGGCGCAATTAAAATTTGCGATAGTAGAAAATTAGTTTTTGAATAATTTACTATAGAAAAGGCAATCCCTGGGATATTTAAAATTTGCGACAGTATAAAATTAGTTTTTGAAAAATTTACTATAGAAAAGGCAATCCCTGGCGCACATAAAATTTGCGACAGTATAAAATTAGTTTTTGAATAATTTACTATATAAAAGGCAATCCCTGGCGCAATTAAAATTTGTGACAGTATAAAATTAGTTTTTGAAAAATTTACTATAGAAAAGGCAATCCCTGGCGCACATAAAATTTGCGACAGTATAAAATTAGTTTTTGAATAATTTACTATAGAAAAGGCAATCCCTGGCGCAATTAAAATTTGTGACAGTTGAAAATTATTTTTTGAATAATTTACTATAGAAAAGGCAATCCCTGGCGCAATTAAAATTTGTGACAGTTGAAAATTATTTTTTGAATAATTTACTATAGAAAAGGCAATCCCTGGCGCACATAAAATTTGCGACAGTATAAAATTATTTTTTGAATAATTTACTATAGAAAAGGCAATCCCTGGCGCAATTAAAATTTGCGACAGTAGAAAATTATTTTTTGAATAATTTACTGTAGAAAAGGCAATCCCTGGCGCACATAAAATTTGCGACAGTATAAAATTAGTTTTTGAATAATTTACTATAGAAAAGGCAATCCCTGGCGCAATTAAAATTTGTGACAGTTGAAAATTATTTTTTGAATAATTTACTATAGAAAAGGCAATCCCTGGCGCACATAAAATTTGCGACAGTATAAAATTATTTTTTGAATAATTTACTATAGAAAAGACAATCCCTGGCGCACATAAAATTTGCGACAGTTGAAAATTATTTTTTGAATAATTTACTGTAGAAAAGGCAATCCCTGGCGCAATTAAAATTTGTGACAGTTGAAAATTATTTTTTGAATAATTTACTATAGAAAAGGCAATCCCTGGCGCACATAAAATTTGTGACAGTTGAAAATTATTTTTTGAATAATTTACTATAGAAAAGGCAATCCCTGGCGCAATTAAAATTTGTGACAGTTGAAAATTATTTTTTGAATAATTTACTATAGAAAAGGCAATCCCTGGGATATTTAAAATTTGCGACAGTATAAAATTATTTTTTGAATAATTTACTATAGAAAAGGCAATCCCTGGGATATTTAAAATTTGCGACAGTATAAAATTATTTTTTGAATAATTTACTATAGAAAAGGCAATCCCTGGCGCACATAAAATTTGCGACAGTATAAAATTATTTTTTGAATAATTTACTATAGAAAAGGCAATCCCTGGGATATTTAAAATTTGCGACAGTATAAAATTAGTTTTTGAATAATTTACTATAGAAAAGGCAATCCCTGGGATATTTAAAATTTGCGACAGTATAAAATTATTTTTTGAATAATTTACTATAGAAAAGGCAATCCCTGGCGCACATAAAATTTGCGACAGTATAAAATTATTTTTTGAATAATTTACTATAGAAAAGGCAATCCCTGGCGCAATTAAAATTTGTGACAGTTGAAAATTATTTTTTGAATAATTTACTATAGAAAAGGCAATCCCTGGCGCAATTAAAATTTGTGACAGTTGAAAATTATTTTTTGAATAATTTACTATAGAAAAGGCAATCCCTGGCGCACATAAAATTTGTGACAGTTGAAAATTATTTTTTGAATAATTTACTATAGAAAAGGCAATCCCTGGCGCAATTAAAATTTGTGACAGTTGAAAATTATTTTTTGAATAATTTACTATAGAAAAGGCAATCCCTGGGATATTTAAAATTTGCGACAGTATAAAATTATTTTTTGAATAATTTACTATAGAAAAGGCAATCCCTGGCGCACATAAAATTTGCGACAGTATAAAATTAGTTTTTGAATAATTTACTATAGAAAAGGCAATCCCTGGCGCACATAAAATTTGCGACAGTATAAAATTAGTTTTTGAATAATTTACTGTAGAAAAGGCAATCCCTGGCGCAATTAAAATTTGCGACATTATAAAATTAGTTTTTGAAAAATTTACTATATAAAAGGCAATCCCTGGCGTAATTAAAATTTGCGACAGCAGAAAATTATTTTTTGAATAATTTACTATAGAAAAGGCAATCCCTGGGATATTTAAAATTTGCGACAGTATAAAATTAGTTTTCGAATAATTTACTGTAGAAAAGGCAATCCCTGGGATATTTAAAATTTGCGACAGTATAAAATTATTTTTTGAATAATTTACTATAGAAAAGGCAATCCCTGGCGCACATAAAATTTGCGACAGTATAAAATTAGTTTTTGAATAATTTACTATAGAAAAGGCAATCCCTGGCGCACATAAAATTTGCGACAGTATAAAATTAGTTTTTGAATAATTTACTATAGAAAAGGCAATCCCTGGGATATTTAAAATTTGCGACAGTATAAAATTATTTTTTGAATAATTTACTATAGAAAAGGCAATCCCTGGCGCACATAAAATTTGCGACAGTATAAAATTAGTTTTTGAATAATTTACTATAGAAAAGGCAATCCCTGGCGCACATAAAATTTGCGACAGTTGAAAATTATTTTTTGAATAATTTACTGTAGAAAAGGCAATCCCTGGCGCAATTAAAATTTGTGACAGTTGAAAATTATTTTTTGAATAATTTACTATAGAAAAGGCAATCCCTGGGATATTTAAAATTTGCGACAGTATAAAATTATTTTTTGAATAATTTACTATAGAAAAGGCAATCCCTGGCGCACATAAAATTTGCGACAGTATAAAATTAGTTTTTGAAAAATTTACTATAGAAAAGGCAATCCCTGGGATATTTAAAATTTGCGACAGTATAAAATTATTTTTTGAATAATTTACTATAGAAAAGGCAATCCCTGGCGCACATAAAATTTGCGACAGTATAAAATTAGTTTTTGAATAATTTACTATAGAAAAGGCAATCCCTGGCGCACATAAAATTTGCGACAGTTGAAAATTATTTTTTGAATAATTTACTATAGAAAAGGCAATCCCTGGCGCACATAAAATTTGCGACAGTATAAAATTAGTTTTTGAATAATTTACTGTAGAAAAGGCAATCCCTGGGATATTTAAAATTTGCGACAGTATAAAATTATTTTTTGAATAATTTACTATAGAAAAGGCAATCCCTGGCGCACATAAAATTTGCGACAGTATAAAATTAGTTTTTGAATAATTTACTATAGAAAAGGCAATCCCTGGCGCACATAAAATTTGCGACAGTTGAAAATTATTTTTTGAATAATTTACTGTAGAAAAGGCAATCCCTGGCGCAATTAAAATTTGTGACAGTTGAAAATTATTTTTTGAATAATTTACTATAGAAAAGGCAATCCCTGGCGCACATAAAATTTGCGACAGTATAAAATTAGTTTTTGAATAATTTACTATAGAAAAGGCAATCCCTGGGATATTTAAAATTTGCGACAGTATAAAATTATTTTTTGAATAATTTACTATAGAAAAGGCAATCCCTGGCGCACATAAAATTTGCGACAATATAAAATTAGTTTTTGAAAAATTTACTGTAGAAAAGGCAATCCCTGGCGCAATTAAAATTTGCGACAGTAGAAAATTATTTTTTGAATAATTTACTGTAGAAAAGGCAATCCCTGGCGCACATAAAATTTGCGACAGTGTAGTATCTTTTATAATTTTTAAAGAAAAACCTGGGAGCAGTCGTGTGACTTTGACTCCACTGGAGCGGCTATTAACAGCTCAGACTCCGAGATAAAATGGGGGTATGAATAGTAGGAGCAGCTGTACAGCTTAGTACTCCTTATGTGGAATAATACACGACGGTTTGTAACTTTCTCGATAAATCAAGAGAACTGAATGAAGTTTTTTTATTGATCGTTCTTAGCCTATATATACATAATTAGTAACCTATGGTACCCTATTCTTACTATTCTAAATGCTGACGCTGGGCGAGTAAGCAATGTGCATAAAATTATGATGACATGCATTTACGCGTGAAACCCCTTGACGATGAATCGTTTGGGTCAGTGGTGCAATCGCTTGCTTGTTGCAAATAAATGTATGTCATTATTATTATCAATTATTTTCGATTATGAGTGGTGTTGTAATAAATTTGTGCTGATTAATTTTAGCGTTTTACATTTGTTGTGAAATTTGTGTTTACAGCTTTTTAGTGTTGTTTGTATTTATGGTATTAAATGTATATCACACCTTTCCCCCTTAGGAAAAAAAAAAATTTGTGTTTACATAAATTTTTTTTTTTTTTTTTTTTTTTTTTTTTTTTTTTTTTTTAGTTTGTTTACGTTAAACCTTAATTGTTTGCTCGCCGCAATGAAGCATTTTATCGCTTATGTATACTAATAGTTCATATGGTATGTTTTTGTATGTAGCTGATTATAATGAGTCTTAATTCCTAGTCGTATTTACATATACCTACTTATATATAGTTTATTATTATAGCTCTTAATTGCTCAATGGCATTAGTAATTGGGATCTTTATTGTTTACGTTTACTTATCTAGTTGATTACAATAATTCTTATTTGTCTACACCGGTGTGTAATCTAATTTAACATGCTAGAGATAGTTAGAATAATAGTACATAATTTTTAATTTTCTATCTTTCTTAGCCTATTCTTATGTATTTTGATTTTGTTCTTATTTATATCTTCGATAATGCAATTTACGTTGTCTATTGATTTAATTATATAAGGTCCGTTGTATAGAGGATCTAGTTTTCGTCTATTTTGTACTGTCATTAGTACTTTGTCGCCTACTTTGATTGATATTGGTTTGCAATTAGCATCCTTGACTTGCTTTCTTCGCACTTTAGATGCCTGGAGGTATTGTTTTGCCTTACCTATGGCTTGTTGAAGTCTGTATTTCATCTCTTTACTATACAGGTCATAATTATACACGGGATCTGGTCTATCAATTGTGAGTTCTGAAGGTAGGTCTATATTTTTGGCAAATATGAGTTCGAATGGTGTGTAGCCATGTACGGTGTTTGGTGTGGTGTTGTAGCAGAATGCGTAATATGGAATCCATGTATCCCAATCGTCTCTATTGTCATTAACAAAACATCTGAGATATTCATTTAGGCACTTGTGGTTTCTTTCTAGTGCTCCGATCGTTTCGGGATGTGCGGCGGTCGCGAACAGTTGTTTTATTTTCAGTATATTACATACTTCCGCAAAGACCTGGTTTTTGTATTCCGTTCCTAGATCAGTTTTAATTTTGCTCATAGGTCCGTATGTTAGTATGAACCCATTCACTATGGCTCTTGCTATGGAATTTGCTTCCTTGTCCTTTGTGGGTATTATTACTATATACTTGCTTAGATCGCATTGCATTGTTACTGCGTATCTGTTATCGTTGGTGGTTTTTGTAAATGGGCCGACTGTGTCAATGGATACAATGTCGAAAACTTTTGTTGGTGTTGTAGTTATTTCCATATGCTCTTTATTATGCTTTTGGTGCTTATTTTTCGCACAAAGCTCGCATCTGTTTATATATTTCGTTATTGTTTTCCTCATTTTCTTCCATTTGTACATTTCCTTCAGCTTTTTATACAGTCTTGATTGACCCAGATGTCCTCCTGTAGGTGTGGAGTGATAGTTATGTAGGATTTCGTTTATTTTCGTTGTTTCTGATATGTACCGTTGCGGTTTGAAAATTTTAACGTTTATATTTTTTAATACTTTGTTTCCTAGGATTTTAAATGCGGTTAAATTAATTATTTTAAATATCTCGCTTTCTGCAGAAAGTTTCAGAGTCTTGGTCTGAAATTGTTTATATATATCATTATCCAATACTTCGAGTACCTGCTCTAGTGCGGGCTCTACTGGTCGGTTGTTTTTTATATTTATATACCGCTTATATTTTATTTCATACTTGTGCACTATATTTATTTCTATTTGTGTTTCTTTATTACTGCAGTTCTCAATTTTTACTTTTAGTTCAGGTAATTTGGCTATCTTTGTTGGAGATGGTATCTCCCAAACGCGCAGTTGATCAGGCTGCGGGACTATAGGAGTATTTTTCATTTCATCGGACATTATGTTTTGTTCTTTTTGTTTTTTCATTGCTCGGGTTTGGACGCGTCGGACATTTATTTCCTTCAAATCATTAATGTCAAGTTGTATTCTTGATAACGCGTCGGGTCCGTTATTTCCTTTTCCTTTAATGTATTTGACTTCGAAATCGAATTCCTCTAAATCTAACCTCATTCGTGTTAGTTTAGATGATGGGTTTTTCATGCCAAAAAGATATGTTAAGGGTCGATGGTCTGTTCTTATTGTGAATTTTCTGCCATAAACATAAGGCTTAAAATGTATAATTGCCCAATGTATTGCTGCGAGTTCCTTTTCAATTACTGACTTATTTTTTTCTCCGGCAGTAAATGTTTTACTAGCGTATGCGATTGGGTGTTCTGTTCCGTCGACACTTTGTGATAAGATTGCTCCACATGCAGCATTCGAGGCGTCTGTGGAAATGGTGAATTGGGTTTTGAAATCAGGGTGCTGCAGTATTATTGGGGATATCAAACTTGATTTGAGAGCATCGAAAGATTTTTGTTGGATTTCTGCCCATTCGAATTTTGTGTTTTTCCGGAGTAGTTTGTTTAACGGTAGTGCTATTTCTGCAAAGTTGGGGATGAAACGGCGGTAATAATTACAGAATGCTACGAATCGTCTGACTTCGTCGGCGTTTTTTGGGATAGGATAATTTTTAACTACCTCGTATTTTGAACTGTCTGGGCTTATGCCTTGTGCTGATATTCGATGTCCAAGATAGGTGACTTCGGTTTGGAAAAATTTGCATTTTTCAGGATTTAATTTGAGATTACGCTCTCGTAATCTGTTAAATACTGTTTGCAAGTTTTTTATATGGTGTGACTGTGAACATCCGACGACTATGATGTCGTCAATGTACAGAAAGGCTATTTCCGGTGGTAGACCCGTCATGGCGATGGTCATCATCCTTTGGAAACTATTTGGACTTATATTAAGTCCGAAAGGAAGTCGTGTATACTGGTAGTGACCTTGGTTAGTTGAAAAAGCTGTGAACTTTCTAGAAGATTCCTCTAATGGTATTTGGTGGAATCCGGACATAAGGTCAAGTGTAGAGAAGTATTTGGCTCGGCCCATTTGGTCGAGTATCTCTTCTATACGCGGTAAGGGAAATTTATCTGCCAGAACTTTTTTATTAAGATTCCTAAAATCAACTACTAAACGCCATTTTTTATTTTGGTTGTTGGATTTTTTGGGTACTAGTAGTATTGGAGAATTAAAGTGAGAAACAGAGTTCTCTATTATTCCGTCTACTAGCATTTTGTCTACCTGCCTATTAATCTCGGTTTTGTGTGCTTCTGGTATTCGGTAGTTTTTTGTGTATACTGCTCTATTATCAGTTAGTTCTATATTTTGTTTGTAGAAGTTATTGGTTGTTAGAGGTTCACTTTCTAACGCAAATATGTCTTCATATTCTCGGCATAATTCTTCGAATTGAAGTTTGGCGTAGTTTGGAATGCTGTTTAAGTTTAATTTGGAGATAACTTGTTCTGTTCTTTTTGATTTTATTGTGTCTGTATTAATGACGTTAAAGTCTGAGAGGTGTTGTGTTATTATGTCGGAATGTTGTAGTGTGGTGGTTTTGTTTGTAGTGTTTAGTATCCTGACTAGTGGGTAATTTTGTGAAGTTACTGATCCTGCAATGAATATGCCTGGGTGGATTTCTTGTCCAATGATTACCATATCATTGGCACCTTCTTGTTTTTTAACCTTGAACTTTCTTATTATTTCACATCGGGGTGGTATGATAATAGAATTTTCGGATGGACCATTCAGTATTGGGATCTCTGCCGAACTTTCAGGTGTGTTTAATGTAAGGGTCCACGTATCATAATCGATAGTGGTCTTGAATTTTGTTAGGAAATCTAGTCCTAAAATTGCATCAGCCCCGAGGGAGAAATCATCTTCTACTATCTGGAATAAATGTTCGACCGCAAACTGGTCGTTAAAATGTAATTTTGTGTATGTTGCCCCAATCGACTGCCTCTTAGTATCCGTAACCCCTTGGATAATACAAGTGTTTTTAGGATAGTAAAGTTGGTCTTTATTAATTTTTCCCCTCTTGAATATGGATATTTCTGCCCCTGTGTCTACAATCAGAGTACATACTGACCCGCACATGTCGACATACGCTTTAATAAAGTTTGTTAAGGATAGGTTTAGGCAATGTATTCTTGGCTTGAATTCGTCGCAGCCCCCAACCGTGTTGTTTCTTCCTCTGGTTGGGGGGCTTGATATTCCCCCGATTCGAAGTAGTTTACATTTCTTCTTTGATTATAGGTATTATTATTATTTGCTCGCAGATTATTCTGGTAGCGACTACCGTTATTTGGTGCAGCATCACCGAAATATCTTTTATCGCGGTGGTTATATTGATTTCGTGGGTGGTTTTGTCTATTATTGGCTGCCATATTTCTATTGTACTGTTGTTTGGGCCAGCGCTCCCTGTTCCTGTTAAAATTATTTTGATTGTTGAACCCTTGCGTATTATTATAATGAAACTTTCTTGATGGGTTGGTATTATAATGCAGGACACTGCTTGGCTGCGGCTTATCTACTGCTATTGCCTTCGCTGCTAATTCTGAAAGTGTTCCTAGGCTACTAGCTTTTAGTATAATCGCTGTTTCTGTATTGGCAACATTGTTCATAAATGACTGTATTGAAAATTTTTCGGCCAATTTTTCAGCTGCTTCTCCAGCTGCTACTTTCTCTGTTATAAAGGCTCTAGTCAGCTGGCCTGATAGATTTTCTATCTGATTGGAAAAGTCTGCAAGTTTTCTGTTACCTTGCTGGCATGATCGCAGTTGTGCCAGAATAGCATCTGACGATAATTTTGCCGAAAATTTTTCTTTTAATTTGGCTTTGATCGTTGATACTGTATTTGTGCCCTCCGATATTACGTACTTGGCTTTTCCAGTTATACGTGTCTTGATGAATTTGATCATGATGGTTTTATGTTCGTTTGCTGTTAACTCGTCTAGTAGTTCCATAGACTCGATAAAAGAATCAGTTTCATCCAGCTTTCCATCGTAGGGTTGTATGAGCGATGTAGCTGTTTTTATGTCAAAACCCATCTTTGTTTGTTTTTGTGTATTTATGTTTTCTAAGATTTTGTTTGCTATACTTTCAATTTCTTCGTAGATAACTTTTATCTTCAATATTGTTTCGACGTCCGCTTGTTTAAGTGCGTTTTCTTTTGCCTTGGCACAGAGTTGATTTGTTAACTTTTCTTTCTCTTGCAGAGTTTTCTCAGAATATGGACGGTTTTTACTTTTCTTAAAATTGTCCAGAATATTTTCTAGTTCGTCCTTAATCTTTATAAGTGCTTCCATTTATCAGACGGTTGATATGTTTAATTTTGCTGGGGTACTGAGGTATCTTTTCCTTAAACCCCTCCTATGATCTTTGTACAGTATGTATACAAATTCAATGATTTTAATTGCAACCAATATGCATAAAATTATTATTATCTGATTATTCTCGACCGAAACTGTATCCTCTATAATTAGATTATTAACAATTTCCCCGTTGTTATCTGAAGTTTTGGATTGCGTTTTACCCATTACTGAAAATGTTTCGCTTATTTCCAACAACGTCAAGCAAACAGCAAAAGAAAAAAAATTTTTTTTTTTTTTTTTTTTTTTTTTTTTTTTTTTTTTTTTTTTTTTTACATATTAATTATTTAATTATTATTATACCTTTATACTACGCTACTTCTACTTTATATTTTAAAAAAAATAAATTTTAAATTAGATCATTAAACCCTTATCTCTTCCTTTTGATGACGTTCAGTTGTTTTTTTGTCAATATTATTAGTTTGTTGTATTTTTCCCGTTCCTCCTCAGTTGCTGCTAACTCGACAAGTACCTTGTAATTTTGAAGTTCCTGTGCAATTTTTTGTCTCTTGCCTCCTCTTTTTCGTGGTTTTGTCTCCTGAGTTTTTACACTGCTTGTGTTTCTGCTTCTATACTCCTCGATGGTGATTCTTTTTGGACCCGCTTCGTATGGTGGAGGATTTTCGTTGTCCAGCCTTGATTTGGGGATGTACGGCGTCGGCTTCTTATTTACTGGATACAGTGTTATGCCTTCTATATTCCTCTCTGGTATCTTCTTAGTTTCTTCAATAGTCTTGAAAATGTGATTGAAGATGGCATCTATCTCGTTCATACTAAAATTTCTTCTGATTGGTACTGGTAGTGGATGTAGTCGTCTTCGCAGTTTTTTGGTGGTTGTTACTATGTCACCGTATAAGTTTCTATTATTTATGAAAATTCCCAGCTGCACTTTTGATGATGATATTATGGTCTGCAGATTCGCAAAGTTACAAATTTCGCAGTTTCTACGATGTCACGGTCGCCATGTAGTATCTTTTATAATTTTTAAAGAAAAACCTGGGAGCAGTCGTGTGACTTTGACTCCACTGGAGCGGCTATTAACAGCTCAGACTCCGAGATAAAATGGGGGTATGAATAGTAGGAGCAGCTGTACAGCTTAGTACTCCTTATGTGGAATAATACACGACGGTTTGTAACTTTCTCGATAAATCAAGAGAACTGAATGAAGTTTTTTTATTGATCGTTCTTAGCCTATATATACATAATTAGTAACCTATGGTACCCTATTCTTACTATTCTAAATGCTGACGCTGGGCGAGTAAGCAATGTGCATAAAATTATGATGACATGCATTTACGCGTGAAACCCCTTGACGATGAATCGTTTGGGTCAGTGGTGCAATCGCTTGCTTGTTGCAAATAAATGTATGTCATTATTATTATCAATTATTTTCGATTATGAGTGGTGTTGTAATAAATTTGTGCTGATTAATTTTAGCGTTTTACATTTGTTGTGAAATTTGTGTTTACAGCTTTTTAGTGTTGTTTGTATTTATGGTATTAAATGTATATCACAACAGTATAAAATTAGTTTTTGAATAATGTACTATAGAAAAGGCAATCCCTGGCGCAATTAAAATTTGTGACAGTTGAAAATTATTTTTTGAATAATTTACTATAGAAAAGGCAATCCCTGGCGCACATAAAATTTGCGACAGTATAAAATTAGTTTTTGAATAATTTACTATAGAAAAGGCAATCCCTGGCGCACATAAAATTTGCGACAGTATAAAATTAGTTTTTGAATAATTTACTGTAGAAAAGGCAATCCCTGGCGCAATTAAAATTTGCGACAGTATAAAATTAGTTTTTGAAAAATTTACTATATAAAAGGCAATCCCTGGCGTAATTAAAATTTGCGACAGTAGAAAATTATTTTTTGAATAATTTACTATAGAAAAGGCAAACCCTGGGATATTTAAAATTTGCGACAGTATAAAATTAGTTTTTGAATAATTTACTGTAGAAAAGGCAATCCCTGGGATATTTAAAATTTGCGACAGTATAAAATTATTTTTTGAATAATTTACTATAGAAAAGGCAATCCCTGGCGCACATAAAATTTGCGACAGTATAAAATTAGTTTTTGAAAAATTTACTGTAGAAAAGGCAATCCCTGGCGCAATTAAAATTTGCGACAGTAGAAAATTATTTTTTGAATAATTTACTGTAGAAAAGGCAATCCCTGGCGCACATAAAATTTGCGACAGTAGAAAATTAGTTTTTGAATAATTTACTATAGAAAAGGCAATCCCTGGCGCAATTAAAATTTGTGACAGTTGAAAATTATTTTTTGAATAATTTACTATAGAAAAGGCAATCCCTGGCGCAATTAAAATTTGTGACAGTTGAAAATTATTTTTTGAATAATTTACTATAGAAAAGGCAATCCCTGGCGCACATAAAATTTGCGACAGTATAAAATTAGTTTTTGAATAATTTACTATAGAAAAGGCAATCCCTGGCGCACATAAAATTTGCGACAGTATAAAATTATTTTTTGAATAATTTACTATAGAAAAGGCAATCCCTGGCGCACATAAAATTTGTGACAGTATAAAATTAGTTTTTGAAAAATTTACTATATAAAAGGCAATCCCTGGCGTAATTAAAATTTGCGACAGTATAAAATTAGTTTTTGAATAATTTACTATAGAAAAGGCAATCCCTGGGATATTTAAAATTTGCGACAGTATAAAATTATTTTTTGAATAATTTACTATAGAAAAGGCAATCCCTGGCGCACATAAAATTTGCGACAGTATAAAATTAGTTTTTGAAAAATTTACTATAGAAAAGGCAATCCCTGGGATATTTAAAATTTGCGACAGTATAAAATTATTTTTTGAATAATTTACTGTAGAAAAGGCAATCCCTGGCGCAATTAAAATTTGTGACAGTTGAAAATTATTTTTTGAATAATTTACTATAGAAAAGGCAATCCCTGGCGCAATTAAAATTTGTGACAGTTGAAAATTATTTTTTGAATAATTTACTATAGAAAAGGCAATCCCTGGCGCAATTAAAATTTGTGACAGTTGAAAATTATTTTTTGAATAATTTACTGTAGAAAAGGCAATCCCTGGCGCAATTAAAATTTGTGACAGTTGAAAATTATTTTTTGAATAATTTACTATAGAAAAGGCAATCCCTGGGATATTTAAAATTTGTGACAGTATAAAATTAGTTTTTGAAAAATTTACTATATAAAAGGCAATCCCTGGCGTAATTAAAATTTGCGACAGTATAAAATTAGTTTTTGAATAATTTACTATAGAAAAGGCAATCCCTGGGATATTTAAAATATGCGACAGTATAAAATTAGTTTTTGAAAAATTTACTATAGAAAAGGCAATCCCTGGCGCACATAAAATTTGCGACAGTATAAAATTAGTTTTTGAAAAATTTACTATAGAAAAGGCAATCCCTGGGATATTTAAAATTTGCGACAGTATAAAATTATTTTTTGAATAATTTACTGTAGAAAAGGCAATCCCTGGCGCAATTAAAATTTGTGACAGTTGAAAATTATTTTTTGAATAATTTACTATAGAAAAGGCAATCCCTGGCGCAATTAAAATTTGTGACAGTTGAAAATTATTTTTTGAATAATTTACTATAGAAAAGGCAATCCCTGGCGCAATTAAAATTTGTGACAGTTGAAAATTATTTTTTGAATAATTTACTATAGAAAAGGCAATCCCTGGCGCAATTAAAATTTGTGACAGTTGAAAATTATTTTTTGAATAATTTACTATAGAAAAGGTAATCCCTGGCGCAATTAAAATTTGTGACAGTTGAAAATTATTTTTTGAATAATTTACTATAGAAAAGGCAATCCCTGGCGCAATTAAAATTTGCGACAGTATAAAATTAGTTTTTGAATAATTTACTATAGAAAAGGCAATCCCTGGCGCACATAAAATTTGCGACAGTAAAAAATTAGTTTTTGAAAAATTTACTATATAAAAGGCAATCCCTGGCGTAATTAAAATTTGCGACAGTATAAAATTAGTTTTTGAATAATTTACTATAGAAAAGGCAATCCCTGGCGTAATTAAAATTTGCGACAGTATAAAATTAGTTTTTGAATAATTTACTATAGAAAAGGCAATCCCTGGCGCACATAAAATTTGCGACAGTAGAAAATTATTTTTTGAATAATTTACTGTAGAAAAGGCAATCCCTGGCGTAATTAAAATTTGCGACAGTATAAAATTAGTTTTTGAATAATTTACTATAGAAAAGGCAATCCCTGGCGTAATTAAAATTTGTGACAGTTGAAAATTATTTTTTGAATAATTTACTGTAGAAAAGGCAATCCCTGGGATATTTAAAATTTGCGACAGTTGAAAATTATTTTTTGAATAATTTACTATAGAAAAGGCAATCCCTGGCGCAATTAAAATTTGTGACAGTTGAAAATTATTTTTTGAATAATTTACTATAGAAAAGGCAATCCCTGGCGCAATTAAAATTTGTGACAGTTGAAAATTATTTTTTGAATAATTTACTATAGAAAAGGCAATCCCTGGGATATTTGAAATTTGCGACAGTATAAAATTATTTTTTGAATAATTTACTATAGAAAAGGCAATCCCTGGCGCACATAAAATTTGCGACAGTATAAAATTAGTTTTTGAATAATTTACTATAGAAAAGGCAATCCCTGGCGCACATAAAATTTGCGACAGTTGAAAATTATTTTTTGAATAATTTACTATAGAAAAGGCAATCCCTGGCGCACATAAAATTTGCGACAGTATAAAATTAGTTTTTGAATAATTTACTATAGAAAAGGCAATCCCTGGCGCAATTAAAATTTGTGACAGTATAAAATTATTTTTTGAATAATTTACTATAGAAAAGGCAATCCCTGGCGCAATTAAAATTTGCGACAGTATAAAATTAGTTTTTGAAAAATTTACTATAGAAAAGGCAATCCCTGGCGCAATTAAAATTTGCGACAGTATAAAATTAATTTTTGAATAATTTACTATAGAAAAGGCAATCCCTGGGATATTTAAAATTTGCGACAGTATAAAATTAGTTTTTGAATAATTTACTATAGAAAAGGCAATCCCTGGCGCACATAAAATTTGCGACAGTATTAAATTAGTTTTTGAAAAATTTACTGTAGAAAAGGCAATCCCTGGCGCAATTAAAATTTGCGACAGTATAAAATTAGTTTTTGAATAATTTACTATAGAAAAGGCAATCCCTGGCGCAATTAAAATTTGTGACAGTTGAAAATTATTTTTTGAATAATTTACTATAGAAAAGGCAATCCCTGGCGCACATAAAATTTACGACAGTATAAAATTAGTTTTTGAATAATTTACTGTAGAAAAGGCAATCCCTGGCGCAATTAAAATTTGTGACAGTAGAAAATTATTTTTTGAATAATTTACTATAGAAAAGGCAATCCCTGGCGCAATTAAAATTTGTGACAGTTGAAAATTATTTTTTGAATAATTTACTATAGAAAAGGCAATCCCTGGCGCAATTAAAATTTGTGACAGTTGAAAATTATTTTTTGAATAATTTACTATAGAAAAGGCAATCCCTGGCGCAATTAAAATTTGTGACAGTTGAAAATTAGTTTTTGAAAAATTTACTATAGAAAAGGCAATCCCTGGCGTAATTAAAATTTGTGACAGTATAAAATTATTTTTTGAATAATTTACTATAGAAAAGGCAATCCCTGGCGCACATAAAATTTGCGACAGTATAAAATTAGTTTTTGAATAATTTACTATATAAAAGGCAATCCCTGGCGTAATTAAAATTTGCGACAGTATAAAATTAGTTTTTGAAAAATTTACTGTAGAAAAGGCAATCCCTGGCGCAATTAAAATTTGCGACAGTTGAAAATTATTTTTTGAATAATTTACTATAGAAAAGGCAATCCCTGGGATATTTAAAATTTGCGACAGTAGAAAATTATTTTTTGAATAATTTACTGTAGAAAAGGCAATCCCTGGGATATTTAAAATTTGCGACAGTATAAAATTAGTTTTTGAATAATTTACTATAGAAAAGGCAATCCCTGGCGCACATAAAATTTGTGACAGTTGAAAATTATTTTTTGAATAATTTACTGTAGAAAAGGCAATCCCTGGGATATTTAAAATTTGTGACAGTTGAAAATTATTTTTTGAATAATTTACTGTAGAAAAGGCAATCCCTGGCGCACATAAAATTTGCGACAGTAGAAAATTAGTTTTTGAATAATTTACTATAGAAAAGGCAATCCCTGGCGCAATTAAAATTTGCGACAGTATAAAATTATTTTTTGAATAATTTACTATAGAAAAGGCAATCCCTGGGATATTTAAAATTTGCGACAGTATAAAATTATTTTTTGAATAATTTACTATAGAAAAGGCAATCCCTGGCGCACATAAAATTTGTGACAGTTGAAAATTATTTTTTGAATAATTTACTGTAGAAAAGGCAATCCCTGGCGCAATTAAAATTTGCGACAGTATAAAATTATTTTTTGAATAATTTACTGTAGAAAAGGCAATCCCTGGGATATTTAAAATTTGTGACAGTTGAAAATTATTTTTTGAATAATTTACTATAGAAAAGGCAATCCCTGGCGCACATAAAATTTGTGACAGTTGAAAATTATTTTTTGAATAATTTACTGTAGAAAAGGCAATCCCTGGCGCAATTAAAATTTGCGACAGTATAAAATTATTTTTTGAATAATTTACTGTAGAAAAGGCAATCCCTGGGATATTTAAAATTAGTGACAGTTGAAAATTATTTTTTGAATAATTTACTATAGAAAAGGCAATCCCTGGCGCACATAAAATTTGTGACAGTTGAAAATTAGTTTTTGAATAATTTACTATAGAAAAGGCAATCCCTGGCGCAATTAAAATTTGCGACAGTATAAAATTATTTTTTGAATAATTTACTATAGAAAAGGCAATCCCTGGGATATTTAAAATTTGCGACAGTATAAAATTATTTTTTGAATAATTTACTATAGAAAAGGCAATCCCTGGCGCACATAAAATTTGTGACAGTTGAAAATTATTTTTTGAATAATTTACTGTAGAAAAGGCAATCCCTGGCGCAATTAAAATTTGCGACAGTATAAAATTATTTTTTGAATAATTTACTGTAGAAAAGGCAATCCCTGGGATATTTAAAATTTGTGACAGTTGAAAATTATTTTTTGAATAATTTACTATAGAAAAGGCAATCCCTGGCGCACATAAAATTTGTGACAGTTGAAAATTATTTTTTGAATAATTTACTGTAGAAAAGGCAATCCCTGGCGCAATTAAAATTTGCGACAGTATAAAATTATTTTTTGAATAATTTACTGTAGAAAAGGCAATCCCTGGGATATTTAAAATTTGTGACAGTTGAAAATTATTTTTTGAATAATTTACTATAGAAAAGGCAATCCCTGGCGCACATAAAATTTGTGACAGTTGAAAATTATTTTTTGAATAATTTACTATAGAAAAGGCAATCCCTGGCGCACATAAAATTTGTGACAGTTGAAAATTAGTTTTTGAATAATTTACTATAGAAAAGGCAATCCCTGGCGCAATTAAAATTTGCGACAGTATAAAATTATTTTTTGAATAATTTACTATAGAAAAGGCAATCCCTGGGATATTTAAAATTTGCGACAGTATAAAATTATTTTTTGAATAATTTACTATAGAAAAGGCAATCCCTGGGATATTTAAAATTTGCGACAGTATAAAATTATTTTTTGAATAATTTACTATAGAAAAGGCAATCCCTGGCGCACATAAAATTTGTGACAGTTGAAAATTAGTTTTTGAATAATTTACTATAGAAAAGGCAATCCCTGGCGCAATTAAAATTTGCGACAGTAGAAAATTATTTTTTGAATAATTTACTGTAGAAAAGGCAATCCCTGGCGCAATTAAAATTTGCGACAGTATAAAATTAGTTTTTGAAAAATTTACTATAGAAAAGGCAATCCCTGGCGTAATTAAAATTTGCGACAGTATAAAATTATTTTTTGAATAATTTACTGTAGAAAAGGCAATCCCTGGCGCAATTAAAATTTGCGACAGTATAAAATTAGTTTTTGAAAAATTTACTATATAAAAGGCAATCCCTGGGATATTTAAAATTTGCGACAGTATAAAATCAGTTTTTGAAAAATTTACTATATAAAAGGCAATCCCTGGCGCAATTAAAATTTGCGACAGTATAAAATTATTTTTTGAATAATTTACTATAGAAAAGGCAATCCCTGGCGCAATTAAAATTTGCGACAGTATAAAATTAGTTTTTGAAAAATTTACTATATAAAAGGCAATCCCTGGGATATTTAAAATTTGCGACAGTATAAAATTAGTTTTTGAATAATTTACTATAGAAAAGGCAATCCCTGGCGTAATTAAAATTTGTGACAGTTGAAAATTAGTTTTTGAATAATTTACTATAGAAAAGGCAATCCCTGGCGCAATTAAAATTTGCGACAGTATAAAATTAGTTTTTGAAAAATTTACTATATAAAAGGCAATCCCTGGCGCAATTAAAATTTGCGACAGTAGAAAATTAGTTTTTGAATAATTTACTGTAGAAAAGGCAATCCCTGGGATATTTAAAATTTGCGACAGTATAAAATTAGTTTTTGAAAAATTTACTATAGAAAAGGCAATCCCTGGCGCAATTAAAATTTGTGACAGTTGAAAATTATTTTTTGAATAATTTACTATAGAAAAGGCAATCCCTGGCGTAATTAAAATTTGCGACAGTATAAAATTAGTTTTTGAATAATTTACTATAGAAAAGGCAATCCCTGGCGCAATTAAAATTTGCGACAGTATAAAATTATTTTTTGAATAATTTACTATAGAAAAGGCAATCCCTGGCGCAATTAAAATTTGCGACAGTATAAAATTAGTTTTTGAAAAATTTACTGTAGAAAAGGCAATCCCTGGCGCAATTAAAATTTGCGACAGTAGAAAATTATTTTTTGAATAATTTACTATAGAAAAGGCAATCCCTGGGATATTTAAAATTTGCGACAGTTGAAAATTATTTTTTGAATAATTTACTATAGAAAAGGCAATCCCTGGCGTAATTAAAATTTGCGACAGTATAAAATTAGTTTTTGAATAATTTACTGTAGAAAAGGCAATCCCTGGCGCAATTAATATTTGCGACAGTATAAAATTAGTTTTTGAAAAATTTACTATAGAAAAGGCAATCCCTGGCGCAATTAAAATTTGCGACAGTAGAAAATTATTTTTTGAATAATTTACTGTATAAAAGGCAATCCCTGGGATATTTAAAATTTGCGACAGTAGAAAATTAGTTTTTGAATAATTTACTATAGAAAAGGCAATCCCTGGCGCTATTAAAATTTGCGACAGTATAAAATTAGTTTTTGAAAAATTTACTATATAAAAGGCAATCCCTGGCGCAATTAAAATTTGTGACAGTTGAAAATTAGTTTTTGAATAATTTACTATAGAAAAGGCAATCCCTGGCGCAATTAAAATTTGCGACAGTATAAAATTAGTTTTTGAAAAATTTACTATATAAAAGGCAATCCCTGGGATATTTAAAATTTGCGACAGTATAAAATTAGTTTTTGAAAAATTTACTATAGAAAAGGCAATCCCTGGCGCACATAAAATTTGCGACAGTAGAAAATTAGTTTTTGAAAAATTTACTATATAAAAGGCAATCCCTGGCGTAATTAAAATTTGTGACAGTTGAAAATTAGTTTTTGAATAATTTACTATAGAAAAGGCAATCCCTGGCGCAATTAAAATTTGCGACAGTAGAAAATTATTTTTTGAATAATTTACTATAGAAAAGGCAATCCCTGGCGCAATTAAAATTTGCGACAGTATAAAATTAGTTTTTGAATAATTTACTATAGAAAAGGCAATCCCTGGCGCAATTAAAATTTGCGACAGTATAAAATTATTTTTTGAATAATTTACTATAGAAAAGGCAATCCCTGGCGCACATAAAATTTGCGACAGTATAAAATTAGTTTTTGAATAATTTACTATAGAAAAGGCAATCCCTGGCGCAATTAAAATTTGCGACAGTATAAAATTAGTTTTTGAAAAATTTACTATAGAAAAGGCAATCCCTGGCGCACATAAAATTTGCGACAGTAGAAAATTATTTTTTGAATAATTTACTATAGAAAAGGCAATCCCTGGCGTAATTAAAATTTGCGACAGTATAAAATTATTTTTTGAATAATTTACTATAGAAAAGGCAATCCCTGGCGCAATTAAAATTTGCGACAGTATAAAATTATTTTTTGAATAATTTACTATAGAAAAGGCAATCCCTGGCGCAATTAAAATTTGTGACAGTATAAAATTATTTTTTGAATAATTTACTGTAGAAAAGGCAATCCCTGGCGCACATAAAATTTGCGACAGTATAAAATTATTTTTTGAATAATTTACTATAGAAAAGGCAATCCCTGGCGCAATTAAAATTTGCGACAGTAGAAAATTATTTTTTGAATAATTTACTGTATAAAAGGCAATCCCTGGCGTAATTAAAATTTGCGACAGTATAAAATTATTTTTTGAAAAATTTACTATAGAAAAGGCAATCCCTGGCGCAATTAAAATTTGCGACAGTATAAAATTAGTTTTTGAATTATTTACTATAGAAAAGGCAATCCCTGGGATATTTAAAATTTGCGACAGTATAAAATTATTTTTTGAAAAATTTACTATAGAAAAGGCAATCCCTGGCGCAATTAAAATTTGTGACAGTTGAAAATTATTTTTTGAATAATTTACTATAGAAAAGGCAATCCCTGGCGCACATAAAATTTGCGACAGTATAAAATTAGTTTTTGAATAATTTACTATAGAAAAGGCAATCCCTGGCGCACATAAAATTTGCGACAGTATAAAATTAGTTTTTGAATAATTTACTATAGAAAAGGCAATCCCTGGCGCACATAAAATTTGTGACAGTTGAAAATTATTTTTTGAATAATTTACTATAGAAAAGGCAATCCCTGGCGCAATTAAAATTTGCGACAGTATAAAATTAGTTTTTGAATAATTTACTATAGAAAAGGCAATCCCTGGCGCACATAAAATTTGTGACAGTTGAAAATTATTTTTTGAATAATTTACTGTAGAAAAGGCAATCCCTGGGATATTTAAAATTTCCGACAGTATAAAATTATTTTTTGAATAATTTACTATAGAAAAGGCAATCCCTGGCGCACATAAAATTTGCGACAGTATAAAATTAGTTTTTGAATAATTTACTATAGAATAGGCAATCCCTGGCGCACATAAAATTTGCGACAGTTGAAAATTATTTTTTGAATAATTTACTGTAGAAAAGGCAATCCCTGGCGCAATTAAAATTTGTGACAGTTGAAAATTATTTTTTGAATAATTTACTATAGAAAAGGCAATCCCTGGCGCACATAAAATTTGCGACAGTATAAAATTAGTTTTTGAATAATTTACTATAGAAAAGGCAATCCCTGGCGCACATAAAATTTGCGACAGTATAAAATTAGTTTTTGTAAAATTTACTATATAAAAGGCAATCCCTGGCGCAATTAAAATTTGCGACAGTAGAAAATTAGTTTTTGAATAATTTACTGTAGAAAAGGCAATCCCTGGGATATTTAAAATTTGCGACAGTATAAAATTATTTTTTGAATAATTTACTATAGAAAAGGCAATCCCTGGCGCAATTAAAATTTGTGACAGTTGAAAATTATTTTTTGAATAATTTACTATAGAAAAGGCAATCCCTGGCGCAATTAAAATTTGTGACAGTTGAAAATTATTTTTTGAATAATTTACTATAGAAAAGGCAATCCCTGGCGCAATTAAAATTTGTGACAGTTGAAAATTATTTTTTGAATAATTTACTATAGAAAAGGCAATCCCTGGCGCAATTAAAATTTGTGACAGTTGAAAATTATTTTTTGAATAATTTACTATAGAAAAGGCAATCCCTGGCGCAATTAAAATTTGCGACAGTATAAAATTAGTTTTTGAAAAATTTACTATAGAAAAGGCAATCCCTGGCGTAATTAAAATTTGCGACAGTATAAAATTAGTTTTTGAATAATTTACTATAGAAAAGGCAATCCCTGGCGCACATAAAATTTGTGACAGTTGAAAATTATTTTTTGAATAATTTACTGTAGAAAAGGCAATCCCTGGGATATTTAAAATTTGCGACAGTATAAAATTATTTTTTGAATAATTTACTATAGAAAAGGCAATCCCTGGCGCACATAAAATTTGCGACAGTATAAAATTATTTTTTGAATAATTTACTATAGAAAAGGCAATCCCTGGCGCACATAAAATTTGCGACAGTATAAAATTAGTTTTTGAAAAATTTACTGTAGAAAAGGCAATCCCTGGCGCAATTAAAATTTGCGACAGTAGAAAATTATTTTTTGAATAATTTACTGTAGAAAAGGCAATCCCTGGCGTAATTAAAATTTGCGACAGTATAAAATTATTTTTTGAATAATTTACTATAGAAAAGGCAATCCCTGGCGCACATAAAATTTGCGACAGTATAAAATTAGTTTTTGAAAAATTTACTATATAAAAGGCAATCCCTGGCGCAATTAAAATTTGCGACAGTAGAAAATTAGTTTTTGAATAATTTACTGTAGAAAAGGCAATCCCTGGGATATTTAAAATTTGCGACAGTATAAAATTAGTTTTTGAATAATTTACTATAGAAAAGGCAATCCCTGGCGCACATAAAATTTGCGACAGTATAAAATTAGTTTTTGAAAAATTTACTATAGAAAAGGCAATCCCTGGCGCAATTAAAATTTGTGACAGTAGAAAATTAGTTTTTGAATAATTTACTGTAGAAAAGGCAATCCCTGGGATATTTAAAATTTGCGACAGTAGAAAATTATTTTTTGAATAATTTACTATAGAAAAGGCAATCCCTGGCGCAATTAAAATTTGCGACAGTAGAAAATTATTTTTTGAATAATTTACTATAGAAAAGGCAATCCCTGGCGCAATTAAAATTTGTGACAGTTGAAAATTATTTTTTGAATAATTTACTATAGAAAAGGCAATCCCTGGCGCAATTAAAATTTGTGACAGTTGAAAATTATTTTTTGAATAATTTACTATAGAAAAGGCAATCCCTGGCGCAATTAAAATTTGCGACAGTATAAAATTAGTTTTTGAAAAATTTACTATAGAAAAGGCAATCCCTGGCGCAATTAAAATTTGCGACAGTATAAAATTAGTTTTTGAATAATTTACTATAGAAAAGGCAATCCCTGGCGCAATTAAAATTTGCGACAGTATAAAATTAGTTTTTGAAAAATTTACTATATAAAAGGCAATCCCTGGCGTAATTAAAATTTGTGACAGTTGAAAATTATTTTTTGAATAATTTACTATAGAAAAGGCAATCCCTGGCGCAATTAAAATTTGTGACAGTAGAAAATGAGTTTTTGAATAATTTACTGTAGAAAAGGCAATCCCTGGGATATTTAAAATTTGCGACAGTAGAAAATTATTTTTTGAATAATTTACTATAGAAAAGGCAATCCCTGGCGCAATTAAAATTTGCGACAGTATAAAATTAGTTTTTGAATAATTTACTATAGAAAAGGCAATCCCTGGCGCAATTAAAATTTGCGACAGTATAAAATTAGTTTTTGAATAATTTACTATAGAAAAGGCAATCCCTGGCGCACATAAAATTTGCGACAGTAAAAAATTAGTTTTTGAAAAATTTACTATATAAAAGGCAATCCCTGGCGTAATTAAAATTTGCGACAGTATAAAATTAGTTTTTGAATAATTTACTATAGAAAAGGCAATCCCTGGCGTAATTAAAATTTGCGACAGTATAAAATTAGTTTTTGAATAATTTACTATAGAAAAGGCAATCCCTGGCGCAATTAAAATTTGTGACAGTTGAAAATTAGTTTTTGAAAAATTTACTGTAGAAAAGGCAATCCCTGGCGCAATTAAAATTTGCGACAGTAGAAAATTAGTTTTTGAATAATTTACTATAGAAAAGGCAATCCCTGGCGCAATTAAAATTTGTGACAGTTGAAAATTATTTTTTGAATAATTTACTATAGAAAAGGCAATCCCTGGCGCAATTAAAATTTGTGACAGTTGAAAATTATTTTTTGAATAATTTACTATAGAAAAGGCAATCCCTGGCGCAATTAAAATTTGCGACAGTATAAAATTAGTTTTTGAAAAATTTACTATAGAAAAGGCAATCCCTGGCGTAATTAAAATTTGCGACAGTATAAAATTAGTTTTTGAATAATTTACTATAGAAAAGGCAATCCCTGGCGCACATAAAATTTGTGACAGTTGAAAATTATTTTTTGAATAATTTACTGTAGAAAAGGCAATCCCTGGGATATTTAAAATTTGCGACAGTATAAAATTATTTTTTGAATAATTTACTATAGAAAAGGCAATCCCTGGCGCACATAAAATTTGCGACAGTATAAAATTAGTTTTTGAATAATTTACTATAGAAAAGGCAATCCCTGGCGCACATAAAATTTGCGACAGTTGAAAATTATTTTTTGAATAATTTACTGTAGAAAAGGCAATCCCTGGCGCAATTAAAATTTGTGACAGTTGAAAATTATTTTTTGAATAATTTACTATAGAAAAGGCAATCCCTGGCGCACATAAAATTTGCGACAGTATAAAATTAGTTTTTGAATAATTTACTATAGAAAAGGCAATCCCTGGCGTAATTAAAATTTGCGACAGTATAAAATTATTTTTTGAATAATTTACTATAGAAAAGGCAATCCCTGGCGCAATTAAAATTTGTGACAGTTGAAAATTATTTTTTGAATAATTTACTATAGAAAAGGCAATCCTGGCGCACATAAAATTTGCGACAGTATAAAATTAGTTTTTGAATAATTTACTATAGAAAAGGCAATCCCTGGCGCAATTAAAATTTGTGACAGTTGAAAATTATTTTTTGAATAATTTACTATAGAAAAGGCAATCCCTGGCGCAATTAAAATTTGTGACAGTTGAAAATTATTTTTTGAATAATTTACTATAGAAAAGGCAATCCCTGGCGCAATTAAAATTTGCGACAGTATAAAATTAGTTTTTGAAAAATTTACTATAGAAAAGGCAATCCCTGGCGTAATTAAAATTTGCGACAGTATAAAATTAGTTTTTGAATAATTTACTATAGAAAAGGCAATCCCTGGCGCACATAAAATTTGTGACAGTTGAAAATTATTTTTTGAATAATTTACTGTAGAAAAGGCAATCCCTGGGATATTTAAAATTTGCGACAGTATAAAATTATTTTTTGAATAATTTACTATAGAAAAGGCAATCCCTGGCGCACATAAAATTTGCGACAGTATAAAATTAGTTTTTGAATAATTTACTATAGAAAAGGCAATCCCTGGCGCACATAAAATTTGCGACAGTTGAAAATTATTTTTTGAATAATTTACTGTAGAAAAGGCAATCCCTGGCGCAATTAAAATTTGTGACAGTTGAAAATTATTTTTTGAATAATTTACTATAGAAAAGGCAATCCCTGGCGCACATAAAATTTGCGACAGTATAAAATTAGTTTTTGAATAATTTACTATAGAAAAGGCAATCCCTGGCGCACATAAAATTTGCGACAGTATAAAATTAGTTTTTGAAAAATTTACTATATAAAAGGCAATCCTGGCGCAATTAAAATTTGTGACAGTAGAAAATTAGTTTTTGAATAATTTACTGTAGAAAAGGCAATCCCTGGGATATTTAAAATTTGCGACAGTAGAAAATTATTTTTTGAATAATTTACTATAGAAAAGGCAATCCCTGGCGCAATTAAAATTTGCGACAGTAGAAAATTATTTATTGAATAAGTTACTATAGAAAAGGCAATCCCTGGCGCAATTAAAATTTGTGACAGTTGAAAATTATTTTTTGAATAATTTACTATAGAAAAGGCAATCCCTGGCGTAATTAAAATTTGCGACAGTATAAAATTAGTTTTTGAATAATTTACTATAGAAAAGGCAATCCCTGGCGCACATAAAATTTGTGACAGTTGAAAATTATTTTTTGAATAATTTACTGTAGAAAAGGCAATCCCTGGGATATTTAAAATTTGCGACAGTATAAAATTATTTTTTGAATAATTTACTATAGAAAAGGCAATCCCTGGCGCACATAAAATTTGCGACAGTATAAAATTAGTTTTTGAATAATTTACTATAGAAAAGGCAATCCCTGGCGCAATTAAAATTTGTGACAGTATAAAATTATTTTTTGAATAATTTACTATAGAAAAGGCAATCCCTGGCGCACATAAAATTTGCGACAGTATAAAATTAGTTTTTGAATAATTTACTGTAGAAAAGGCAATCCCTGGCGCACATAAAATTTGCGACAGTATAAAATTAGTTTTTGAATAATTTACTATAGAAAAGGCAATCCCTGGGATATTTAAAATTTGCGACAGTATAAAATTATTTTTTGAATAATTTACTATAGAAAAGGCAATCCCTGGCGCACATAAAATTTGTGACAGTTGAAAATTATTTTTTGAATAATTAACTATAGAAAAGGCAATCCCTGGCGCAATTAAAATTTGTGACAGTTGAAAATTATTTTTTGAATAATTTACTATAGAAAAGGCAATCCCTGGCGCAATTAAAATTTGCGACAGTAGAAAATTATTTTTTGAATAATTTACTGTAGAAAAGGCAATCCCTGGCGTAATTAAAATTTGCGACAGTATAAAATTAGTTTTTGAAAAATTTACTATAGAAAAGGCAATCCCTGGCGTAATTAAAATTTGTGACAGTTGAAAATTATTTTTTGAATAATTTACTGTAGAAAAGGCAATCCCTGGGATATTTAAAATTTGCGACAGTATAAAATTATTTTTTGAATAATTTACTGTAGAAAAGGCAATCCCTGGCGCACATAAAATTTGCGACAGTATAAAATTAGTTTTTGAAAAATTTACTGTAGAAAAGGCAATCCCTGGCGCAATTAAAATTTGCGACAGTATAAAATTAGTTTTTGAAAAATTTACTATATAAAAGGCAATCCCTGGCGTAATTAAAATTTGCGACAGTATAAAATTAGTTTTTGAATAATTTACTGTAGAAAAGGCAATCCCTGGGATATTTAAAATTTGCGACAGTAGAAAATTAGTTTTTGAATAATTTACTATAGAAAAGGCAATCCCTGGCGCAATTAAAATTTGCGACAGTAGAAAATTATTTTTTGAATAATTTACTATAGAAAAGGCAATCCCTGGCGTAATTAAAATTTGTGACAGTTGAAAATTATTTTTTGAATAATTTACTGTAGAAAAGGCAATCCCTGGCGCAATTAAAATTTGTGACAGTTGAAAATTATTTTTTGAATAATTTACTATAGAAAAGGCAATCCCTGGCGCACATAAAATTTGCGACAGTATAAAATTAGTTTTTGAAAAATTTACTATAGAAAAGGCAATCCCTGGCGCAATTAAAATTTGCGACAGTATAAAATTAGTTTTTGAATAATTTACTATAGAAAAGGCAATCCCTGGCGCAATTAAATTTGTGACAGTTGAAAATTATTTTTTGAATAATTTACTATAGAAAAGGCAATCCCTGGCGCAATTAAAATTTGCGACAGTATAAAATTATTTTTTGAATAATTTACTATAGAAAAGGCAATCCCTGGCGCACATAAAATTTGCGACAGTATAAAATTAGTTTTTGAAAAATTTACTATAGAAAAGGCAATCCCTGGCGCAATTAAAATTTGCGACAGTAGAAAATTAGTTTTTGAATAATTTACTGTAGAAAAGGCAATCCCTGGCGTAATTAAAATTTGCGACAGTATAAAATTAGTTTTTGAAAAATTTACTATAGAAAAGGCAATCCCTGGCGTAATTAAAATTTGCGACAGTAGAAAATTAGTTTTTGAATAATTTACTATAGAAAAGGCAATCCCTGGCGCAATTAAAATTTGCGACAGTAGAAAATTATTTTTTGAATAATTTACTATAGAAAAGGCAATCCCTGGCGTAATTAAAATTTGTGACAGTTGAAAATTATTTTTTGAATAATTTACTGTAGAAAAGGCAATCCCTGGCGCAATTAAAATTTGTGACAGTTGAAAATTATTTTTTGAATAATTTACTATAGAAAAGGCAATCCCTGGCGCACATAAAATTTGCGACAGTATAAAATTAGTTTTTGAATAATTTACTATAGAAAAGGCAATCCCTGGCGCAATTAAAATTTGCGACAGTATAAAATTAGTTTTTGAATAATTTACTATAGAAAAGGCAATCCCTGGCGCAATTAAAATTTGTGACAGTTGAAAATTATTTTTTGAATAATTTACTATAGAAAAGGCAATCCCTGGCGCACATAAAATTTGCGACAGTATAAAATTAGTTTTTGAATAATTTACTATAGAAAAGGCAATCCCTGGCGCAATTAAAATTTGCGACAGTAGAAAATTATTTTTTGAATAATTTACTGTAGAAAAGGCAATCCCTGGCGCAATTAAAATTTGTGACAGTTGAAAATTATTTTTTGAATAATTTACTATAGAAAAGGCAATCCCTGGGATATTTAAAATTTGCGACAGTATAAAATTATTTTTTGAATAATTTACTATAGAAAAGGCAATCCCTGGCGCACATAAAATTTGTGACAGTTGAAAATTATTTTTTGAATAATTTACTGTAGAAAAGGCAATCCCTGGCGCAATTAAAATTTGCGACAGTATAAAATTAGTTTTTGAATAATTTACTATAGAAAAGGCAATCCCTGGCGCACATAAAATTTGCGACAGTATAAAATTAGTTTTTGAATAATTTACTATAGAAAGGGCAATCCCTGGCGCACATAAAATTTGTGACAGTTGAAAATTATTTTTTGAATAATTTACTATAGAAAAGGCAATCCCTGGCGCACATAAAATTTGCGACAGTATAAAATTAGTTTTTGAATAATTTACTATAGAAAAGGCAATCCCTGGCGCACATAAAATTTGCGACAGTATAAAATTAGTTTTTGAATAATTTACTATAGAAAAGGCAATCCCTGGGATATTTAAAATTTGCGACAGTATAAAATTATTTTTTGAATAATTTACTATAGAAAAGGCAATCCCTGGCGCACATAAAATTTGCGACAGTATAAAATTAGTTTTTGAAAAATTTACTATAGAAAAGGCAATCCCTGGGATATTTAAAATTTGCGACAGTATAAAATTATTTTTTGAATAATTTACTATAGAAAAGGCAATCCCTGGCGCACATAAAATTTGCGACAGTATAAAATTAGTTTTTGAAAAATTTACTGTAGAAAAGGCAATCCCTGGCGCAATTAAAATTTGCGACAGTAGAAAATTATTTTTTGAATAATTTACTGTAGAAAAGGCAATCCCTGGCGCACATAAAATTTGCGACAGTAGAAAATTAGTTTTTGAATAATTTACTATAGAAAAGGCAATCCCTGGCGCAATTAAAATTTGTGACAGTTGAAAATTATTTTTTGAATAATTTACTATAGAAAAGGCAATCCCTGGCGCAATTAAAATTTGTGACAGTTGAAAATTATTTTTTGAATAATTTACTATAGAAAAGGCAATCCCTGGCGCACATAAAATTTGCGACAGTATAAAATTAGTTTTTGAATAATTTACTATAGAAAAGGCAATCCCTGGCGCACATAAAATTTGCGACAGTATAAAATTATTTTTTGAATAATTTACTATAGAAAAGGCAATCCCTGGCGCACATAAAATTTGTGACAGTATAAAATTAGTTTTTGAAAAATTTACTATATAAAAGGCAATCCCTGGCGTAATTAAAATTTGCGACAGTATAAAATTAGTTTTTGAATAATTTACTATAGAAAAGGCAATCCCTGGGATATTTAAAATTTGCGACAGTATAAAATTATTTTTTGAATAATTTACTATAGAAAAGGCAATCCCTGGCGCACATAAAATTTGCGACAGTATAAAATTAGTTTTTGAAAAATTTACTATAGAAAAGGCAATCCCTGGGATATTTAAAATTTGCGACAGTATAAAATTATTTTTTGAATAATTTACTATAGAAAAGGCAATCCCTGGCGCACATAAAATTTGCGACAGTATAAAATTAGTTTTTGAATAATTTACTATAGAAAAGGCAATCCCTGGCGCAATTAAAATTTGTGACAGTTGAAAATTATTTTTTGAATAATTTACTATAGAAAAGGCAATCCCTGGCGCACATAAAATTTGTGACAGTATAAAATTAGTTTTTGAAAAATTTACTATATAAAAGGCAATCCCTGGCGCACATAAAATTTGTGACAGTATAAAATTAGTTTTTGAAAAATTTACTATATAAAAGGCAATCCCTGGCGTAATTAAAATTTGCGACAGTATAAAATTAGTTTTTGAATAATTTACTATAGAAAAGGCAATCCCTGGCGCAATTAAAATTTGTGACAGTTGAAAATTATTTTTTGAATAATTTACTGTAGAAAAGGCAATCCCTGGGATATTTAAAATTTGCGACAGTATAAAATTATTTTTTGAATAATTTACTATAGAAAAGGCAATCCCTGGCGCACATAAAATTTGCGACAGTATAAAATTAGTTTTTGAAAAATTTACTGTAGAAAAGGCAATCCCTGGCGCAATTAAAATTTGCGACAGTATAAAATTAGTTTTTGAAAAATTTACTATATAAAAGGCAATCCCTGGCGTAATTAAAATTTGCGACAGTATAAAATTAGTTTTTGAATAATTTACTGTAGAAAAGGCAATCCCTGGGATATTTAAAATTTGCGACAGTAGAAAATTAGTTTTTGAATAATTTACTATAGAAAAGGCAATCCCTGGCGCAATTAAAATTTGCGACAGTATAAAATTAGTTTTTGAAAAATTTACTATAGAAAAGGCAATCCCTGGCGCACATAAAATTTGCGACAGTATAAAATTAGTTTTTGAAAAATTTACTATAGGAAAGGCAATCCCTGGGATATTTAAAATTTGCGACAGTATAAAATTATTTTTTGAATAATTTACTGTAGAAAAGGCAATCCCTGGCGCAATTAAAATTTGCGACAGTATAAAATTATTTTTTGAATAATTTACTGTAGAAAAGGCAATCCCTGGGATATTTAAAATTTGCGACAGTATAAAATTATTTTTTGAATAATTTACTATAGAAAAGGCAATCCCTGGCGCACATAAAATTTGTGACAGTTGAAAATTATTTTTTGAATAATTTACTGTAGAAAAGGCAATCCCTGGCGCAATTAAAATTTGTGACAGTTGAAAATTATTTTTTGAATAATTTACTATAGAAAAGGCAATCCCTGGCGCACATAAAATTTGCGACAGTATAAAATTATTTTTTGAATAATTTACTATAGAAAAGGCAATCCCTGGCGCAATTAAAATTTGCGACAGTAGAAAATTAGTTTTTGAATAATTTACTATAGAAAAGGCAATCCCTGGCGCAATTAAAATTTGTGACAGTTGAAAATTATTTTTTGAATAATTTACTATAGAAAAGGCAATCCCTGGCGCAATTAAAATTTGCGACAGTATAAAATTATTTTTTGAATAATTTACTATAGAAAAGGCAATCCCTGGCGCACATAAAATTTGCGACAGTATAAAATTAGTTTTTGAAAAATTTACTGTAGAAAAGGCAATCCCTGGCGCACATAAAATTTGCGACAGTATAAAATTAGTTTTTGAAAAATTTACTATATAAAAGGCAATCCCTGGCGCAATTAAAATTTGTGACAGTTGAAAATTATTTTTTGAATAATTTACTATAGAAAAGGCAATCCCTGGCGCAATTAAAATTTGTGACAGTTGAAAATTATTTTTTGAATAATTTACTATAGAAAAGGCAATCCCTGGCGCAATTAAAATTTGTGACAGTTGAAAATTATTTTTTGAATAATTTACTATAGAAAAGGCAATCCCTGGCGCAATTAAAATTTGCGACAGTATAAAATTAGTTTTTGAATAATTTACTATAGAAAAGGCAATCCCTGGCGCACATAAAATTTGCGACAGTAAAAAATTAGTTTTTGAAAAATTTACTATATAAAAGGCAATCCCTGGCGTAATTAAAATTTGCGACAGTATAAAATTAGTTTTTGAATAATTTACTATAGAAAAGGCAATCCCTGGCGTAATTAAAATTTGCGACAGTATAAAATTAGTTTTTGAATAATTTACTATAGAAAAGGCAATCCCTGGCGCACATAAAATTTGCGACAGTATAAAATTAGTTTTTGAATAATTTACTATAGAAAAGGCAATCCCTGGGATATTTAAAATTTGCGACAGTAGAAAATTATTTTTTGAATAATTTACTATAGAAAAGGCAATCCCTGGCGCAATTAAAATTTGCGACAGTAGAAAATTATTTTTTGAATAATTTACTATATAAAAGGCAATCCCTGGCGCACATAAAATTTGCGACAGTTTAAAATTAGTTTTTGAAAAATTTACTATAGAAAAGGCAATCCCTGGCGCAATTAAAATTTGTGACAGTTGAAAATTATTTTTTGAATAATTTACTGTAGAAAAGGCAATCCCTGGCGCAATTAAAATTTGTGACAGTTGAAAATTATTTTTTGAATAATTTACTATAGAAAAGGCAATCCCTGGCGCAATTAAAATTTGTGACAGTTGAAAATTATTTTTTGAATAATTTACTATAGAAAAGGCAATCCCTGGCGCAATTAAAATTTGTGACAGTTGAAAATTATTTTTTGAATAATTTACTATAGAAAAGGCAATCCCTGGCGCAATTAAAATTTGTGACAGTTGAAAATTATTTTTTGAATAATTTACTATAGAAAAGGCAATCCCTGGCGCAATTAAAATTTGTGACAGTTGAAAATTATTTTTTGAATAATTTACTATAGAAAAGGCAATCCCTGGCGCAATTAAAATTTGTGACAGTTGAAAATTATTTTTTGAATAATTTACTATAGAAAAGGCAATCCCTGGCGCAATTAAAATTTGTGACAGTTGAAAATTATTTTTTGAATAATTTACTATAGAAAAGGCAATCCCTGGCGCAATTAAAATTTGCGACAGTTGAAAATTATTTTTTGAATAATTTACTATAGAAAAGGCAATCCCTGGCGCAATTAAAATTTGCGACAGTAGAAAATTATTTTTTGAATAATTTACTATAGAAAAGGCAATCCCTGGCGCACATAAAATTTGTGACAGTATAAAATTAGTTTTTGAAAAATTTACTATATAAAAGGCAATCCCTGGCGCAATTAAAATTTGCGACAGTATAAAATTAGTTTTTGAATAATTTACTATAGAAAAGGCAATCCCTGGCGTAATTAAAATTTGCGACAGTATAAAATTAGTTTTTGAATAATTTACTATAGAAAAGGCAATCCCTGGCGCAATTAAAATTTGTGACAGTTGAAAATTATTTTTTGAATAATTTACTATAGAAAAGGCAATCCCTGGGATATTTAAAATTTGCGACAGTATAAAATTATTTTTTGAATAATTTACTGTAGAAAAGGCAATCCCTGGCGCACATAAAATTTGCGACAGTATAAAATTAGTTTTTGAATAATTTACTATAGAAAAGGCAATCCCTGGCGCACATAAAATTTGCGACAGTATAAAATTAGTTTTTGAATAATTTACTATAGAAAAGGCAATCCCTGGCGCAATTAAAATTTGCGACAGTATAAAATTAGTTTTCGAATAATTTACTGTAGAAAAGGCAATCCCTGGGATATTTAAAATTTGCGACAGTATAAAATTATTTTTTGAATAATTTACTATAGAAAAGGCAATCCCTGGGATATTTAAAATTTGCGACAGTATAAAATTATTTTTTGAATAATTTACTATAGAAAAGGCAATCCCTGGCGCAATTAAAATTTGCGACAGTATAAAATTAGTTTTTGAATAATTTACTATAGAAAAGGCAATCCCTGGCGCACATAAAATTTGCGACAGTATAAAATTAGTTTTTGAATAATTTACTATATAAAAGGCAATCCCTGGCGCACATAAAATTTGCGACAGTAGAAAATTATTTTTTGAATAATTTACTATAGATAAGGCAATCCCTGGGATATTTAAAATTTGCGACAGTTGAAAATTAGTTTTTGAATAATTTACTATAGAAAAGGCAATCCCTGGCGCACATAAAATTTGCGACAGTATAAAATTAGTTTTTGAATAATTTACTGTAGAAAAGGCAATCCCTGGGATATTTAAAATTTGCGACAGTATAAAATTATTTTTTGAATAATTTACTATATAAAAGGCAATCCCTGGCGCAATTAAAATTTGTGACAGTATAAAATTATTTTTTGAATAATTTACTATATAAAAGGCAATCCCTGGCGCACATAAAATTTGCGACAGTATAAAATTAGTTTTTGAAAAATTTACTATATAAAAGGCAATCCCTGGCGCAATTAAAATTTGCGACAGTTGAAAATTATTTTTTGAAAAATTTACTATATAAAAGGCAATCCCTGGCGTAATTAAAATTTGCGACAGTAGAAAATTAGTTTTTGAATAATTTACTATAGAAAAGGCAATCCCTGGCGCAATTAAAATTTGCGACAGTATAAAATTAGTTTTTGAATAATTTACTATAGAAAAGGCAATCCCTGGCGCAATTAAAATTTGTGACAGTTGAAAATTATTTTTTGAATAATTTACTGTAGAAAAGGCAATCCCTGGCGCACATAAAATTTGTGACAGTTGAAAATTATTTTTTGAATAATTTACTATAGAAAAGGCAATCCCTGGCGCAATTAAAATTTGCGACAGTATAAAATTAGTTTTTGAATAATTTACTGTAGAAAAGGCAATCCCTGGGATATTTAAAATTTGCGACAGTATAAAATTATTTTTTGAATAATTTACTATAGAAAAGGCAATCCCTGGCGCACATAAAATTTGCGACAGTATAAAATTAGTTTTTGAATAATTTACTATAGAAAAGGCAATCCCTGGCGCACATAAAATTTGCGACAGTTGAAAATTATTTTTTGAATAATTTACTATAGAAAAGGCAATCCCTGGCGCACATAAAATTTGCGACAGTATAAAATTATTTTTTGAATAATTTACTATAGAAAAGGCAATCCCTGGCGCACATAAAATTTGCGACAGTATAAAATTAGTTTTTGAAAAATTTACTGTAGAAAAGGCAATCCCTGGGATATTTAAAATTTGCGACAGTATAAAATTATTTTTTGAATAATTTACTATAGAAAAGGCAATCCCTGGGATATTTAAAATTTGCGACAGTATAAAATTATTTTTTGAATAATTTACTATAGAAAAGGCAATCCCTGGGATATTTAAAATTTGTGACAGTTGAAAATTATTTTTTGAATAATTTACTATATAAAAGGCAATCCCTGGCGCACATAAAATTTGCGACAGTATAAAATTATTTTTTGAATAATTTACTATAGAAAAGGCAATCCCTGGGATATTTAAAATTTGCGACAGTATAAAATTAGTTTTTGAATAATTTACTATAGAAAAGGCAATCCCTGGGATATTTAAAATTTGCGATAGTTGAAAATTATTTTTTGAATAATTTACTATAGAAAAGGCAATCCCTGGGATATTTAAAATTTGCGACAGTATAAAATTATTTTTTGAATAATTTACTATAGAAAAGGCAATCCCTGGGATATTTAAAATTTGTGACAGTTGAAAATTATTTTTTGAATAATTTACTATATAAAAGGCAATCCCTGGCGTAATTAAAATTTGCGACAGTATAAAATTATTTTTTGAATAATTTACTATAGAAAAGGCAATCCCTGGGATATTTAAAATTTGCGACAGTATAAAATTAGTTTTTGAATAATTTACTATAGAAAAGGCAATCCCTGGGATATTTAAAATTTGCGACAGTTGAAAATTATTTTTTGAATAATTTACTATAGAAAAGGCAATCCCTGGCGCAATTAAAATTTGTGACAGTTGAAAATTATTTTTTGAAAAATTTACTATAGAAAAGGCAATCCCTGGCGCAATTAAAATTTGCGTCAGTATAAAATCAGTTTTTGAATAATTTACTGTAGAAAAGGCAATCCCTGGGATATTTAAAATTTGCGACAGTATAAAATTATTTTTTGAATAATTTACTATAGAAAAGGCAATCCCTGGGATATTTAAAATTTGCGACAGTATAAAATTATTTTTTGAATAATTTACTATAGAAAAGGCAATCCCTGGGATATTTAAAATTTGCGACAGTATAAAATTAGTTTTTGAAAAATTTACTATATAAAAGGCAATCCCTGGCGTAATTAAAATTTGCGACAGTATAAAATTATTTTTTGAATAATTTACTATAGAAAAGGCAATCCCTGGCGCACATAAAATTTGCGACAGTATAAAATTAGTTTTTGAATAATTTACTATAGAAAAGGCAATCCCTGGCGCACATAAAATTTGCGACAGTTGAAAATTATTTTTTGAATAATTTACTATAGAAAAGGCAATCCCTGGCGCACATAAAATTTGCGACAGTATAAAATTATTTTTTGAATAATTTACTATAGAAAAGGCAATCCCTGGCGCACATAAAATTTGCGACAGTATAAAATTAGTTTTTGAAAAATTTACTGTAGAAAAGGCAATCCCTGGGATATTTAAAATTTGCGACAGTATAAAATTATTTTTTGAATAATTTACTATAGAAAAGGCAATCCCTGGCGCACATAAAATTTGCGACAGTATAAAATTATTTTTTGAATAATTTACTATAGAAAAGGCAATCCCTGGCGCAATTAAAATTTGCGACAGTATAAAATTATTTTTTGAATAATTTACTATAGAAAAGGCAATCCCTGGCGCAATTAAAATTTGCGACAGTATAAAATTATTTTTTGAATAATTTACTATATAAAAGGCAATCCCTGGCGCAATTAAAATTTGCGACAGTAGAAAATTAGTTTTTGAATAATTTACTGTAGAAAAGGCAATCCCTGGGATATTTAAAATTTGCGACAGTATAAAATTAGTTTTTGAATAATTTACTATAGAAAAGGCAATCCCTGGCGCAATTAAAATTTGTGACAGTTGAAAATTATTTTTTGAATAATTTACTATAGAAAAGGCAATCCCTGGCGCAATTAAAATTTGTGTAAGTTGAAAATTATTTTTTGAATAATTTACTATAGAAAAGGCAATCCCTGGCGCAATTAAAATTTGCGACAGTATAAAATTAGTTTTTGAATAATTTACTGTAGAAAAGGCAATCCCTGGGATATTTAAAATTTGCGACAGTATAAAATTATTTTTTGAATAATTTACTATAGAAAAGGCAATCCCTGGGATATTTAAAATTTGCGACAGTATAAAATTAGTTTTTGAATAATTTACTGTAGAAAAGGCAATCCCTGGCGCAATTAAAATTTGTGACAGTTGAAAATTATTTTTTGAATAATTTACTATAGAAAAGGCAATCCCTGGCGTAATTAAAATTTGCGACAGTATAAAATTAGTTTTTGAATAATTTACTGTAGAAAAGGCAATCCCTGGCGCACATAAAATTTGCGACAGTATAAAATTAGTTTTTGAAAAATTTACTGTAGAAAAGGCAATCCCTGGCGCAATTAAAATTTGCGACAGTATAAAATTAGTTTTTGAAAAATTTACTATATAAAAGGCAATCCCTGGCGTAATTAAAATTTGCGACAGTATAAAATTATTTTTTGAATAATTTACTATAGAAAAGGCAATCCCTGGGATATTTAAAATTTGCGACAGTATAAAATTAGTTTTTGAAAAATTTACTATATAAAAGGCAATCCCTGGCGTAATTAAAATTTGCGACAGTATAAAATTATTTTTTGAATAATTTACTATAGAAAAGGCAATCCCTGGGATATTTAAAATTTGCGACAGTATAAAATTAGTTTTTGAATAATTTACTATAGAAAAGGCAATCCCTGGCGCAATTAAAATTTGCGACAGTATAAAATTAGTTTTTGAATAATTTACTGTAGAAAAGGCAATCCCTGGGATATTTAAAATTTGCGACAGTATAAAATTATTTTTTGAATAATTTACTATAGAAAAGGCAATCCCTGGGATATTTAAAATTTGCGACAGTATAAAATTAGTTTTTGAAAAATTTACTATATAAAAGGCAATCCCTGGCGTAATTAAAATTTGCGACAGTATAAAATTATTTTTTGAATAATTTACTATAGAAAAGGCAATCCCTGGGATATTTAAAATTTGTGACAGTTGAAAATTATTTTTTGAATAATTTACTATAGAAAAGGCAATCCCTGGCGCAATTAAAATTTGCGACAGTATAAAATTAGTTTTTGAATAATTTACTGTAGAAAAGGCAATCCCTGGGATATTTAAAATTTGCGACAGTATAAAATTATTTTTTGAATAATTTACTATAGAAAAGGCAATCCCTGGGATATTTAAAATTTGCGACAGTATAAAATTAGTTTTTGAATAATTTACTGTAGAAAAGGCAATCCCTGGCGCAATTAAAATTTGTGACAGTTGAAAATTATTTTTTGAATAATTTACTATAGAAAAGGCAATCCCTGGCGTAATTAAAATTTGCGACAGTATAAAATTAGTTTTTGAATAATTTACTGTAGAAAAGGCAATCCCTGGCGCACATAAAATTTGCGACAGTATAAAATTAGTTTTTGAAAAATTTACTGTAGAAAAGGCAATCCCTGGCGCAATTAAAATTTGCGACAGTATAAAATTAGTTTTTGAAAAATTTACTATATAAAAGGCAATCCCTGGCGTAATTAAAATTTGCGACAGTATAAAATTATTTTTTGAATAATTTACTATAGAAAAGGCAATCCCTGGGATATTTAAAATTTGCGACAGTATAAAATTAGTTTTTGAAAAATTTACTATATAAAAGGCAATCCCTGGCGTAATTAAAATTTGCGACAGTATAAAATTATTTTTTGAATAATTTACTATAGAAAAGGCAATCCCTGGGATATTTAAAATTTGCGACAGTATAAAATTAGTTTTTGAATAATTTACTATAGAAAAGGCAATCCCTGGCGCACATAAAATTTGTGACAGTTGAAAATTAGTTTTTGAATAATTTACTATAGAAAAGTCAATCCCTGGCGCAATTAAAATTTGTGACAGTTGAAAATTAGTTTTTGAATAATTTACTGTAGAAAAGGCAATCCCTGGCGCAATTAAAATTTGCGACAGTATAAAATTAGTTTTTGAAAAATTTACTATATAAAAGGCAATCCCTGGCGTAATTAAAATTTGCGACAGTATAAAATTATTTTTTGAATAATTTACTATAGAAAAGGCAATCCCTGGGATATTTAAAATTTGTGACAGTTGAAAATTATTTTTTGAATAATTTACTATAGAAAAGGCAATCCCTGGCGCAATTAAAATTTGCGACAGTATAAAATTAGTTTTTGAATAATTTACTGTAGAAAAGGCAATCCCTGGGATATTTAAAATTTGCGACAGTATAAAATTATTTTTTGAATAATTTACTATAGAAAAGGCAATCCCTGGGATATTTAAAATTTGCGACAGTATAAAATTAGTTTTTGAATAATTTACTGTAGAAAAGGCAATCCCTGGCGCAATTAAAATTTGTGACAGTTGAAAATTATTTTTTGAATAATTTACTATAGAAAAGGCAATCCTTGGCGTAATTAAAATTTGCGACAGTATAAAATTAGTTTTTGAATAATTTACTGTAGAAAAGGCATTCCCTGGCGCAATTAAAATTTGCGACAGTATAAAATTATTTTTTGAATAATTTACTATAGAAAAGGCAATCCCTGGCGCAATTAAAATTTGCGACAGTATAAAATTATTTTTTGAATAATTTACTATAGAAAAGGCAATCCCTGGGATATTTAAAATTTGCGACAGTATAAAATTATTTTTTGAATAATTTACTATATAAAAGGCAATCCCTGGCGCACATAAAATTTGCGACAGTATAAAATTAGTTTTTGAATAATTTACTGTAGAAAAGGCAATCCCTGGCGTAATTAAAATTTGCGACAGTATAAAATTATTTTTTGAATAATTTACTATAGAAAAGGCAATCCCTGGGATATTTAAAATTTGCGACAGTATAAAATTAGTTTTTGAATAATTTACTATAGAAAAGGCAATCCCTGGCGCACATAAAATTTGTGACAGTTGAAAATTAGTTTTTGAATAATTTACTATAGAAAAGTCAATCCCTGGCGCAATTAAAATTTGTGACAGTTGAAAATTAGTTTTTGAATAATTTACTGTAGAAAAGGCAATCCCTGGCGCAATTAAAATTTGCGACAGTATAAAATTAGTTTTTGAAAAATTTACTATATAAAAGGCAATCCCTGGCGTAATTAAAATTTGCGACAGTATAAAATTATTTTTTGAATAATTTACTATAGAAAAGGCAATCCCTGGGATATTTAAAATTTGTGACAGTTGAAAATTATTTTTTGAATAATTTACTATAGAAAAGGCAATCCCTGGCGCAATTAAAATTTGCGACAGTATAAAATTAGTTTTTGAATAATTTACTGTAGAAAAGGCAATCCCTGGGATATTTAAAATTTGCGACAGTATAAAATTATTTTTTGAATAATTTACTATAGAAAAGGCAATCCCTGGGATATTTAAAATTTGCGACAGTATAAAATTAGTTTTTGAATAATTTACTGTAGAAAAGGCAATCCCTGGCGCAATTAAAATTTGTGACAGTTGAAAATTATTTTTTGAATAATTTACTATAGAAAAGGCAATCCCTGGCATAATTAAAATTTGCGACAGTATAAAATTAGTTTTTGAATAATTTACTGTAGAAAAGGCAATCCCTGGCGCACATAAAATTTGCGACAGTATAAAATTAGTTTTTGAAAAATTTACTGTAGAAAAGGCAATCCCTGGCGCAATTAAAATTTGCGACAGTATAAAATTAGTTTTTGAAAAATTTACTATATAAAAGGCAATCCCTGGCGTAATTAAAATTTGCGACAGTATGAAATTATTTTTTGAATAATTTACTATAGAAAAGGCAATCCCTGGCGCAATTAAAATTTGTGACAGTTGAAAATTATTTTTTGAATAATTTACTATAGAAAAGGCAATCCCTGGGATATTTAAAATTTGCGACAGTATAAAATTATTTTTTGAATAATTTACTATAGAAAAGGCAATCCCTGGCGCACATAAAATTTGCGACAGTATAAAATTAGTTTTTGAATAATTTACTATAGAAAAGGCAATCCCTGGCGCAATTAAAATTTGCGACAGTATAAAATTAGTTTTTGAATAATTTACTATAGAAAAGGCAATCCCTGGCGCAATTAAAATTTGTGACAGTTGAAAATTATTTTTTGAATAATTTACTATAGAAAAGGCAATCCCTGGCGCAATTAAAATTTGTGACAGTTGAAAATTATTTTTTGAATAATTTACTATAGAAAAGGCAATCCCTGGCGCAATTAAAATTTGTGACAGTTGAAAATTAGTTTTTGAATAATTTACTATAGAAAAGGCAATCCCTGGCGCAATTAAAATTTGCGACAGTAGAAAATTATTTTTTGAATAATTTACTATAGAAAAGGCAATCCCTGGCGCAATTAAAATTTGCGACAGTTGAAAATTATTTTTTGAATAATTTACTGTAGAAAAGGCAATCCCTGGCGCAATTAAAATTTGCGACAGTATAAAATTAGTTTTTGAATAATTTACTATAGAAAAGGCAATCCCTGGCGCACATAAAATTTGCGACAGTATAAAATTAGTTTTTGAAAAATTTACTATATAAAAGGCAATCCCTGGCGCAATTAAAATTTGCGACAGTAGAAAATTATTTTTTGAAAAATTTACTATATAAAAGGCAATCCCTGGCGCACATAAAATTTGCGACAGTATAAAATTAGTTTTTGAATAATTTACTATAGAAAAGGCAATCCCTGGCGCAATTAAAATTTGCGACAGTATAAAATTAGTTTTTGAATAATTTACTGTAGAAAAGGCAATCCCTGGCGCACATAAAATTTGCGACAGTAGAAAATTATTTTTTGAATAATTTACTATAGAAAAGGCAATCCCTGGCGCACATAAAATTTGCGACAGTATAAAATTAGTTTTTGAATAATTTACTATAGAAAAGGCAATCCCTGGCGCAATTAAAATTTGCGACAGTATAAAATTAGTTTTTGAATAATTTACTGTAGAAAAGGCAATCCCTGGCGCACATAAAATTTGTGACAGTTGAAAATTATTTTTTGAATAATTTACTATAGAAAAGGCAATCCCTGGGATATTTAAAATTTGCGACAGTATAAAATTATTTTTTGAATAATTTACTGTAGAAAAGGCAATCCCTGGGATATTTAAAATTTGCGACAGTATAAAATTAGTTTTTGAATAATTTACTATAGAAAAGGCAATCCCTGGCGCAATTAAAATTTGTGACAGTTGAAAATTATTTTTTTGAATAATTTACTGTAGAAAAGGCAATCCCTGGCGCAATTAAAATTTGCGACAGTATAAAATTAGTTTTTGAATAATTTACTATAGAAAAGGCAATCCCTGGCGCACATAAAATTTGCGACAGTATAAAATTAGTTTTTGAAAAGTTTACTATATAAAAGGCAATCCCTGGCGCAATTAAAATTTGCGACAGTAGAAAATTATTTTTTGAAAAATTTACTATATAAAAGGCAATCCCTGGCGCACATAAAATTTGCGACAGTATAAAATTAGTTTTTGAATAATTTACTATAGAAAAGGCAATCCCTGGCGCAATTAAAATTTGCGACAGTATAAAATTAGTTTTTGAATAATTTACTGTAGAAAAGGCAATCCCTGGCGCACATAAAATTTGCGACAGTAGAAAATTATTTTTTGAATAATTTACTATAGAAAAGGCAATCCCTGGCGCACATAAAATTTGCGACAGTATAAAATTAGTTTTTGAATAATTTACTATAGAAAAGGCAATCCCTGGCGCAATTAAAATTTGCGACAGTATAAAATTAGTTTTTGAATAATTTACTGTAGAAAAGGCAATCCCTGGCGCACATAAAATTTGCGACAGTAGAAAATTATTTTTTGAATAATTTACTATAGAAAAGGCAATCCCTGGCGCACATAAAATTTGCGACAGTATAAAATTAGTTTTTGAATAATTTACTATAGAAAAGGCAATCCCTGGCGCAATTAAAATTTGCGACAGTAGAAAATTATTTTTTGAATAATTTACTATAGAAAAGGCAATCCCTGGCGCACATAAAATTTGCGACAGTAGAAAATTATTTTTTGAATAATTTACTGTAGAAAAGGCAATCCCTGGGATATTTAAAATTTGTGACAGTTGAAAATTATTTTTTGAATAATTTACTATAGAAAAGGCAATCCCTGGCGCAATTAAAATTTGTGACAGTTGAAAATTATTTTTTGAATAATTTACTATAGAAAAGGCAATCCCTGGCGCAATTAAAATTTGTGACAGTTGAAAATTATTTTTTGAATAATTTACTATAGAAAAGGCAATCCCTGGCGTAATTAAAATTTGTGACAGTTGAAAATTATTTTTTGAATAATTTACTATAGAAAAGGCAATCCCTGGCGCAATTAAAATTTGCGACAGTATAAAATTATTTTTTGAATAATTTACTATAGAAAAGGCAATCCCTGGCGCAATTAAAATTTGCGACAGTATAAAATTATTTTTTGAATAATTTACTGTAGAAAAGGCAATCCCTGGCGCAATTAAAATTTGCGACAGTATAAAATTAGTTTTTGAATAATTTACTATAGAAAAGGCAATCCCTGGCGCACATAAAATTTGCGACAGTATAAAATTAGTTTTTGAATAATTTACTATAGAAAAGGCAATCCCTGGCGTAATTAAAATTTGCGACAGTATAAAATTAGTTTTTGAATAATTTACTATAGAAAAGGCAATCCCTGGCGCAATTAAAATTTGTGACAGTTGAAAATTAGTTTTTGAAAAATTTACTGTAGAAAAGGCAATCCCTGGGATATTTAAAATTTGCGACAGTAGAAAATTAGTTTTTGAATAATTTACTATAGAAAAGGCAATCCCTGGCGCACATAAAATTTGCGACAGTATAAAATTATTTTTTGAATAATTTACTGTAAGAAAAGGCAATCCCTGGCGCAATTAAAATTTGCGACAGTATAAAATTAGTTTTTGAATAATTTACTGTAGAAAAGGCAATCCCTGGCGCAATTAAAATTTGTGACAGTTGAAAATTATTTTTTGAATAATTTACTATAGAAAAGGCAATCCCTGGGATATTTAAAATTTGCGACAGTATAAAATTATTTTTTGAATAATTTACTATAGAAAAGGCAATCCCTGGCGCAATTAAAATTTGCGACAGTATAAAATTATTTTTTGAATAATTTACTATAGAAAAGGCAATCCCTGGGATATTTAAAATTTGCGACAGTATAAAATTATTTTTTGAATAATTTACTATAGAAAAGGCAATCCCTGGCGCAATTAAAATTTGCGACAGTATAAAATTATTTTTTGAATAATTTACTATAGAAAAGGCAATCCCTGGGATATTTAAAATTTGCGACAGTATAAAATTAGTTTTGAATAATTTACTATAGAAAAGGCAATCCCTGGCGCAATTAAAATTTGTGACAGTTGAAAATTATTTTTTGAATAATTTACTATAGAAAAGGCAATCCCTGGCGCAATTAAAATTTGCGACAGTATAAAATTAGTTTTTGAAAATTTACTATAGAAAAGGCAATCCCTGGCGTAATTAAAATTTGTGACAGTTGAAAATTATTTTTTGAATAATTTACTATAGAAAAGGCAATCCCTGGCGCACATAAAATTTGCGACAGTATAAAATTAGTTTTTGAATAATTTACTATAGAAAAGGCAATCCCTGGCGCACATAAAATTTGCGACAGTATAAAATTAGTTTTTGAATAATTTACTATAGAAAAGGCAATCCCTGGGATATTTAAAATTTGCGACAGTATAAAATTAGTTTTTGAATAATTTACTATAGAAAAGGCAATCCCTGGCGCAATTAAATTTGCGACAGTATAAAATTATTTTTTGAATAATTTACTATAGAAATGGCAATCCCTGGCGCACATAAAATTTGTGACAGTATAAAATTAGTTTTTGAATAATTTACTATAGAAAAGGCAATCCCTGGCGCAATTAAAATTTGCGACAGTAGAAAATTAGTTTTTGAATAATTTACTATATAAAAGGCAATCCCTGGCGCACATAAAATTTGCGACAGTATAAAATTAGTTTTTGAAAAATTTACTATAGAAAAGGCAATCCCTGGGATATTTAAAATTTGCGACAGTATAAAATTAGTTTTTGAATAATTTACTATATAAAAGGCAATCCCTGGCGTAATTAAAATTTGCGACAGTAGAAAATTAGTTTTTGAATAATTTACTATAGAAAAGGCAATCCCTGGCGCAATTAAAATTTGTGACAGTATAAAATTATTTTTTGAATAATTTACTGTAGAAAAGGCAATCCCTGGCGCAATTAAAATTTGTGACAGTTGAAAATTAGTTTTTGAATAATTTACTATAGAAAAGTCAATCCCTGGCGCAATTAAAATTTGTGACAGTTGAAAATTATTTTTTGAATAATTTACTATAGAAAAGGCAATCCCTGGCGCAATTAAAATTTGTGACAGTTGAAAATTATTTTTTGAATAATTTACTATAGAAAAGGCAATCCCTGGCGCACATAAAATTTGCGACAGTATAAAATTAGTTTTTGAATAATTTACTATAGAAAAGGCAATCCCTGGCGCAATTAAAATTTGTGACAGTATAAAATTATTTTTTGAATAATTTACTGTAGAAAAGGCAATCCCTGGCGCAATTAAAATTTGTGACAGTTGAAAATTAGTTTTTGAATAATTTACTATAGAAAAGTCAATCCCTGGCGCAATTAAAATTTGTGACAGTTGAAAATTATTTTTTGAATAATTTACTATAGAAAAGGCAATCCCTGGCGCAATTAAAATTTGCGACAGTAGAAAATTAGTTTTTGAATAATTTACTATATAAAAGGCAATCCCTGGCGCACATAAAATTTGCGACAGTAGAAAATTATTTTTTGAATAATTTACTATAGAAAAGGCAATCCCTGGCGCAATTAAAATTTGCGACAGTATAAAATTATTTTTTGAATAATTTACTATAGAAAAGGCAATCCCTGGCGCAATTAAAATTTGCGACAGTATAAAATTAGTTTTTGAATAATTTACTATAGAAAAGTCAATCCCTGGCGCAATTAAAATTTGTGACAGTTGAAAATTATATTTGAATAATTTACTATAGAAAAGTCAATCCCTGGCGCAATTAAAATTTGTGACAGTTGAAAATTAGTTTTTGAATAATTTACTATAGAAAAGGCAATCCCTGGGATATTTAAAATTTGCGACAGTAGAAAATTAGTTTTTGAATAATTTACTATATAAAAGGCAATCCCTGGCGTAATTAAAATTTGTGACAGTTGAAAATTATTTTTTGAATAATTTACTATAGAAAAGGCAATCCCTGGGATATTTAAAATTTGTGACAGTATAAAATTAGTTTTTGAATTATTTACTATAGAAAAGGCAATCCCTGGCGCAATTAAAATTTGGGACAGTATAAAATTAGTTTTTGAATAATTTACTGTAGAAAAGGCAATCCCTGGGATATTTAAAATTTGCGACAGTATAAAATTAGTTTTTGAATAATTTACTATAGAAAAGGCAATCCCTGGTGCACATAAAATTTGTGACAGTTGAAAATTATTTTTTGAATAATTTACTATAGAAAAGGCAATCCCTGGCGTAATTAAAATTTGCGACAGTATAAAATTAGTTTTTGAAAAATTTACTGTAGAAAGGGCAATCCCTGGGATATTTAAAATTTGCGACAGTAGAAAATAAGTTTTTGAAAAATTTACTATATAAAAGGCAATCCCTGGCGTAATTAAAATTTGCGACAGTAGAAAATTATTTTTTGAATAATTTACTATATAAAAGGCAATCCCTGGGATATTTAAAATTTGCGACAGTAGAAAATTATTTTTTGAATAATTTACTATAGAAAAGGCAATCCCTGGCGCACATAAAATTTGTGACAGTAGAAAATTAGTTTTTGAAAAATTTACTATATAAAAAGCAATCCCTGGGATATTTAAAATTTGCGACAGTAGAAAATTATTTTTTGAATAATTTACTATAGAAAAGTCAATCCCTGGCGCAATTAAAATTTGTGACAGTTGAAAATTATTTTTTGAATAATTTACTATAGAAAAGGCAATCCCTGGCGTAATTAAAATTTGCGACAGTATAAAATTAGTTTTTGAATAATTTACTGTAGAAAAGGCAATCCCTGGCGCACATAAAATTTGCGACAGTATAAAATTATTTTTTGAATAATTTACTATAGAAAAGGCAATCCCTGGCGCACATAAAATTTGCGACAGTATAAAATTAGTTTTTGAAAAATTTACTATAGAAAAGACAATCCCTGGGATATTTAAAATTTGCGACAGTATAAAATTAGTTTTTGAATAATTTACTATAGAAAAGGCAATCCCTGGCGCAATTAAAATTTGTGACAGTTGAAAATTATTTTTTGAATAATTTACTATAGAAAAGGCAATCCCTGGCGCAATTAAAATTTGTGACAGTTGAAAATTATTTTTTGAATAATTTACTATATAAAAGGCAATCCCTGGCGCACATAAAATTTGCGACAGTATAAAATTAGTTTTTGAAAAATTTACTATAGAAAAGGCAATCCCTGGGATATTTAAAATTTGCGACAGTATAAAATTAGTTTTTGAATAATTTACTATATAAAAGGCAATCCCTGGCGTAATTAAAATTTGCGACAGTATAAAATTATTTTTTGAATAATTTACTATATAAAAGGCAATCCCTGGCGCAATTAAAATTTGCGACAGTAGAAAATTATTTTTTGGATAATTTACTATAGAAAAGGCAATCCCTGGCGCAATTAAAATTTGCGACAGTATAAAATTAGTTTTTGAAAAATTTACTATATAAAAGGCAATCCCTGGCGCAATTAAAATTTGTGACAGTTGAAAATTATTTTTTGAATAATTTACTGTAGAAAAGGCAATCCCTGGCGCAATTAAAATTTGCGACAGTATAAAATTAGTTTTTGAATAATTTACTATAGAAAAGGCAATCCCTGGCGCAATTAAAATTTGTGACAGTATAAAATTATTTTTTGAATAATTTACTGTAGAAAAGGCAATCCCTGGCGTAATTAAAATTTGCGACAGTATAAAATTATTTTTTGAATAATTTACTATATAAAAGGCAATCCCTGGCGCAATTAAAATTTGCGACAGTAGAAAATTATTTTGAATAATTTACTATAGAAAAGGCAATCCCTGGCGCAATTAAAATTTGCGACAGTATAAAATTAGTTTTTGAAAAATTTACAATATAAAAGGCAATCCCTGGCGCAATTAAAATTTGTGACAGTATAAAATTATTTTTTGAATAATTTACTGTAGAAAAGGCAATCCCTGGCGCAATTAAAATTTGCGACAGTATAAAATTAGTTTTTGAAAAATTTACTATAGAAAAGGCAATCCCTGGCGTAATTAAAATTTGCGACAGTTGAAAATTATTTTTTGAATAATTTACTATAGAAAAGGCAATCCCTGGCGCAATTAAAATTTGCGACAGTAGAAAATTAGTTTTTGAAAAATTTACTATATAAAAGGCAATCCCTGGCGTAATTAAAATTTGCGACAGTAGAAAATTAGTTTTTGAAAAATTTACTATAGAAAAGGCAATCCCTGGCGCAATTAAAATTTGCGACAGTAGAAAATTAGTTTTTGAATAATTTACTATAGAAAAGTCAATCCCTGGCGCAATTAAAATTTGCGACAGTAGAAAATTATTTTTTGAATAATTTACTATAGAATAGGCAATCCCTGGCGTAATTAAAATTTGTGACAGTATAAAATTATTTTTTGAATAATTTACTGTAGAAAAGGCAATCCCTGGCGCAATTAAAATTTGCGACAGTATAAAATTATTTTTTGAATAATTTACTATAGAAAAGGCAATCCCTGGCGTAATTAAAATTTGCGACAGTATAAAATTATTTTTTGAATAATTTACTATATAAAAGGCAATCCCTGGCGCAATTAAAATTTGCGACAGTAGAAAATTATTTTTTGAATAATTTACTATAGAAAAGGCAATCCCTGGCGCAATTAAAATTTGCGACAGTATAAAATTAGTTTTTGAAAAATTTACTATATAAAAGGCAATCCCTGGCGCAATTAAAATTTGTGACAGTTGAAAATTATTTTTTGAATAATTTACTGTAGAAAAGGCAATCCCTGGCGCAATTAAAATTTGCGACAGTAGAAAATTAGTTTTTGAATAATTTACTATAGAAAAGGCAATCCCTGGCGCAATTGAAATTTGTGACAGTATAAAATTATTTTTTGAATAATTTACTGTAGAAAAGGCAATCCCTGGCGTAATTAAAATTTGCGACAGTATAAAATTAGTTTTTGAAAAATTTACTATATAAAAGGCAATCCCTGGCGTAATTAAAATTTGTGACAGTTGAAAATTATTTTTTGAATAATTTACTGTAGAAAAGGCAATCCCTGGCGCAATTAAAATTTGCGACAGTATAAAATTATTTTTTGAATAATTTACTGTAGAAAAGGCAATCCCTGGCGTAATTAAAATTTGCGACAGTATAAAATTATTTTTTGAATAATTTACTATATAAAAGGCAATCCCTGGCGCAATTAAAATTTGCGACAGTAGAAAATTATTTTTTGAATAATTTACTATAGAAAAGGCAATCCCTGGCGCAATTAAAATTTGCGACAGTATAAAATTAGTTTTTGAAAAATTTACTATAGAAAAGGCAATCCCTGGCGTAATTAAAATTTGCGACAGTTGAAAATTATTTTTTGAATAATTTACTATAGAAAAGGCAATCCCTGGCGCAATTAAAATTTGCGACAGTAGAAAATTAGTTTTTGAAAAATTTACTATATAAAAGGCAATCCCTGGCGTAATTAAAATTTGCGACAGTAGAAAATTAGTTTTTGAAAAATTTACTATAGAAAAGGCAATCCCTGGCGCAATTAAAATTTGCGACAGTAGAAAATTAGTTTTTGAATAATTTACTATAGAAAAGTCAATCCCTGGCGCAATTAAAATTTGCGACAGTAGAAAATTATTTTTTGAATAATTTACTATAGAAAAGGCAATCCCTGGCGCACATAAAATTTGCGACAGTATAAAATTATTTTTTGAATAATTTACTATAGAAAAGGCAATCCCTGGCGTAATTAAAATTTGTGACAGTATAAAATTAGTTTTTGAAAAATTTACTATATAAAAGGCAATCCCTGGCGCAATTAAAATTTGCGACAGTAGAAAATTATTTTTTGAATAATTTACTATAGAAAAGGCAATCCCTGGTGCAATTAAAATTTGCGACAGTATAAAATTAGTTTTTGAAAAATTTACTATATAAAAGGCAATCCCTGGCGCAATTAAAATTTGCGACAGTAGAAAATTATTTTTTGAATAATTTACTATAGAAAAGGCAATCCCTGGCGCAATTAAAATTTGCGACAGTATAAAATTAGTTTTTGAAAAATTTACTATATAAAAGGCAATCCCTGGCGCAATTAAAATTTGTGACAGTATAAAATTATTTTTTGAATAATTTACTATAGAAAAGGCAATCCCTGGCGCAATTAAAATTTGTGACAGTATAAAATTATTTTTTGAATAATTTTCTATAGAAAAGTCAATCCCTGGGATATTTAAAATTTGTGACAGTATAAAATTATTTTTTGAAAAATTTACTGTAGAAAAGGCAATCCCTGGCGTAATTAAAATTTGCGACAGTATAAAATTATTTTTTGAATAATTTACTATAGAAAAGGCAATCCCTGGCGCAATTAAAATTTGCGACAGTATAAAATTAGTTTTTGAAAAATTTACTGTAGAAATGGCAATCCCTGGCGCAATTAAAATTTGCGACAGTAGAAAATTATTTTTTGAATAATTTACTGTAGAAAAGGCAATCCCTGGGATATTTAAAATTTGCGACAGTATAAAATTATTTTTTGAATAATTTACTATAGAAAAGGCAATCCCTGGCGCACATAAAATTTGCGACAGTATAAAATTAGTTTTTGAAAAATTTACTATAGAAAAGGCAATCCCTGGCGCACATAAAATTTGCGACAGTATAAAATTAGTTTTTGAAAAATTTACTGTAGAAAAGGCAATCCCTGGGATATTTAAAATTTGCGACAGTATAAAATTATTTTTTGAATAATTTACTATAGAAAAGGCAATCCCTGGCGCACATAAAATTTGCGACAGTATAAAATTAGTTTTTGAAAAATTTACTGTAGAAAAGGCAATCCCTGGCGCAATTAAAATTTGCGACAGTATAAAATTAGTTTTTGAAAAATTTACTATAGAAAAGGCAATCCCTGGCGCACATAAAATTTGCGACAGTATAAAATTAGTTTTTGAAAAATTTACTATAGAAAAGGCAATCCCTGGCGCAATTAAAATTTGCGACAGTATAAAATTAGTTTTTGAATAATTTACTATAGAAATGGCAATCCCTGGCGCAATTAAAATTTGTGACAGTTGAAAATTATTTTTTGAATAATTTACTATAGAAAAGGCAATCCCTGGCGCACATAAAATTTGCGACAGTATAAAATTAGTTTTTGAATAATTTACTATAGAAAAGGCAATCCCTGGCGCAATTAAAATTTGCGACAGTAGAAAATTATTTTTTGAATAATTTACTGTAGAAAAGGCAATCCCTGGCGCAATTAAAATTTGTGACAGTTGAAAATTATTTTTTGAATAATTTACTATAGAAAAGGCAATCCCTGGCGCAATTAAAATTTGCGACAGTATAAAATTAGTTTTTGAAAAATTTACTATAGAAAAGGCAATCCCTGGCGCAATTAAAATTTGCGACAGTATAAAATTAGTTTTTGAATAATTTACTATAGAAAAGGCAATCCCTGGCGCAATTAAAATTTGTGACAGTTGAAAATTATTTTTTGAATAATTTACTATAGAAAAGGCAATCCCTGGCGCAATTAAAATTTGTGACAGTTGAAAATTATTTTTTGAATAATTTACTATAGAAAAGGCAATCCCTGGGATATTTAAAATTTGTGACAGTATAAAATTATTTTTTGAATAATTTACTATATAAAAGGCAATCCCTGGCGCAATTAAAATTTGCGACAGTATAAAATTATTTTTTGAATAATTTACTATAGAAAAGGCAATCCCTGGCGCAATTAAAATTTGTGACAGTTGAAAATTATTTTTTGAATAATTTACTATAGAAAAGGCAATCCCTGGCGCAATTAAAATTTGCGACAGTATAAAATTAGTTTTTGAAAAATTTACTATAGAAAAGGCAATCCCTGGCGCAATTAAAATTTGCGACAGTATAAAATTAGTTTTTGAATAATTTACTATAGAAAAGGCAATCCCTGGCGCAATTAAAATTTGCGACAGTATAAAATTAGTTTTTGAAAAATTTACTATAGAAAAGGCAATCCCTGGCGCAATTAAAATTTGCGACAGTATAAAATTAGTTTTTGAATAATTTACTATAGAAAAGGCAATCCCTGGCGCAATTAAAATTTGTGACAGTTGAAAATTATTTTTTGAATAATTTACTATAGAAAAGGCAATCCCTGGCGCAATTAAAATTTGTGACAGTTGAAAATTATTTTTTGAATAATTTACTATAGAAAAGGCAATCCCTGGGATATTTAAAATTTGTGACAGTATAAAATTATTTTTTGAATAATTTACTATATAAAAGGCAATCCCTGGCGCAATTAAAATTTGCGACAGTATAAAATTATTTTTTGAATAATTTACTATAGAAAAGGCAATCCCTGGCGCAATTAAAATTTGTGACAGTTGAAAATTATTTTTTGAATAATTTACTATAGAAAAGGCAATCCCTGGCGCAATTAAAATTTGCGACAGTATAAAATTAGTTTTTGAAAAATTTACTATAGAAAAGGCAATCCCTGGCGCAATTAAAATTTGCGACAGTATAAAATTAGTTTTTGAATAATTTACTATAGAAAAGGCAATCCCTGGCGCAATTAAAATTTGCGACAGTATAAAATTAGTTTTTGAAAAATTTACTATATAAAAGGCAATCCCTGGCGTAATTAAAATTTGTGACAGTTGAAAATTATTTTTTGAATAATTTACTATAGAAAAGGCAATCCCTGGCGCAATTAAAATTTGTGACAGTTGAAAATTATTTTTTGAATAATTTACTATAGAAAAGGCAATCCCTGGCGCAATTAAAATTTGTGACAGTTGAAAATTATTTTTTGAATAATTTACTATAGAAAAGGCAATCCCTGGGATATTTAAAATTTGCGACAGTATAAAATTATTTTTTGAATAATTTACTATAGAAAAGGCAATCCCTGGCGCAATTAAAATTTGCGACAGTATAAAATTAGTTTTTGAATAATTTACTATATAAAAGGCAATCCCTGGCGCAATTAAAATTTGTGACAGTTGAAAATTATTTTTTGAATAATTTACTATAGAAAAGGCAATCCCTGGGATATTTAAAATTTGCGACAGTATAAAATTATTTTTTGAATAATTTACTATAGAAAAGGCAATCCCTGGCGCACATAAAATTTGCGACAGTATAAAATTATTTTTTGAATAATTTACTATAGAAAAGGCAATCCCTGGCGCAATTAAAATTTGCGACAGTATAAAATTATTTTTTGAATAATTTACTGTAGAAAAGGCAATCCCTGGCGCAATTAAAATTTGCGACAGTATAAAATTAGTTTTTGAATAATTTACTATATAAAAGGCAATCCCTGGCGCAATTAAAATTTGTGACAGTTGAAAATTATTTTTTGAATAATTTACTATAGAAAAGGCAATCCCTGGCGCACATAAAATTTGCGACAGTATAAAATTAGTTTTTGAATAATTTACTATAGAAAAGGCAATCCCTGGCGTAATTAAAATTTGCGACAGTATAAAATTAGTTTTTGAATAATTTACTATAGAAAAGGCAATCCCTGGCGCAATTAAAATTTGTGACAGTTGAAAATTATTTTTTGAATAATTTACTATAGAAAAGGCAATCCCTGGCGCAATTAAAATTTGCGACAGTATAAAATTAGTTTTTGAAAAATTTACTATAGAAAAGGCAATCCCTGGCGCAATTAAAATTTGCGACAGTATAAAATTAGTTTTTGAATAATTTACTATAGAAAAGGCAATCCCTGGCGCAATTAAAATTTGTGACAGTTGAAAATTATTTTTTGAATAATTTACTATAGAAAAGGCAATCCCTGGCGCAATTAAAATTTGTGACAGTTGAAAATTATTTTTTGAATAATTTACTATAGAAAAGGCAATCCCTGGGATATTTAAAATTTGTGACAGTATAAAATTATTTTTTGAATAATTTACTATATAAAAGGCAATCCCTGGCGCAATTAAAATTTGCGACAGTATAAAATTATTTTTTGAATAATTTACTATAGAAAAGGCAATCCCTGGCGCAATTAAAATTTGTGAGAGTTGAAAATTATTTTTTGAATAATTTACTATAGAAAAGGCAATCCCTGGCGCAATTAAAATTTGCGACAGTATAAAATTAGTTTTTGAATAATTTACTATATAAAAGGCAATCCCTGGCGCAATTAAAATTTGTGACAGTTGAAAATTATTTTTTGAATAATTTACTATAGAAAAGGCAATCCCTGGGATATTTAAAATTTGCGACAGTATAAAATTATTTTTTGAATAATTTACTATAGAAAAGGCAATCCCTGGCGCACATAAAATTTGCGACAGTATAAAATTATTTTTTGAATAATTTACTATAGAAAAGGCAATCCCTGGCGCAATTAAAATTTGCGACAGTATAAAATTATTTTTTGAATAATTTACTGTAGAAAAGGCAATCCCTGGCGCAATTAAAATTTGCGACAGTATAAAATTAGTTTTTGAATAATTTACTATATAAAAGGCAATCCCTGGCGCAATTAAAATTTGTGACAGTTGAAAATTATTTTTTGAATAATTTACTATAGAAAAGGCAATCCCTGGGATATTTAAAATTTGCGACAGTATAAAATTATTTTTTGAAAAATTTACTATAGAAAAGGCAATCCCTGGCGCAATTAAAATTTGCGACATTATAAAATTAGTTTTTGAATAATTTACTATAGAAAAGGCAATCCCTGGCGCAATTAAAATTTGTGACAGTTGAAAATTATTTTTTGAATAATTTACTATAGAAAAGGCAATCCCTGGCGCACATAAAATTTGCGACAGTATAAAATTAGTTTTTGAATAATTTACTATAGAAAAGGCAATCCCTGGCGCAATTAAAATTTGCGACAGTAGAAAATTATTTTTTGAATAATTTACTGTAGAAAAGGCAATCCCTGGCGCAATTAAAATTTGTGACAGTTGAAAATTATTTTTTGAATAATTTACTATAGAAAAGGCAATCCCTGGCGCAATTAAAATTTGCGACAGTATAAAATTAGTTTTTGAAAAATTTACTATAGAAAAGGCAATCCCTGGCGCAATTAAAATTTGCGACAGTATAAAATTAGTTTTTGAATAATTTACTATAGAAAAGGCAATCCCTGGCGCAATTAAAATTTGCGACAGTATAAAATTAGTTTTTGAATAATTTACTATAGAAAAGGCAATCCCTGGCGCAATTAAAATTTGCGACAGTAGAAAATTATTTTTTGAATAATTTACTGTAGAAAAGGCAATCCCTGGCGTAATTAAAATTTGCGACAGTATAAAATTATTTTTTGAATAATTTACTATAGAAAAGGCAATCCCTGGCGCAATTAAAATTTGCGACAGTATAAAATTAGTTTTTGAATAATTTACTATAGAAAAGGCAATCCCTGGCGCAATTAAAATTTGCGACAGTAGAAAATTATTTTTTGAATAATTTACTATAGAAAAGGCAATCCCTGGCGCAATTAAAATTTGTGACAGTATAAAATTATTTTTTGAATAATTTACTGTAGAAAAGGCAATCCCTGGCGTAATTAAAATTTGCGACAGTATAAAATTAGTTTTTGAATAATTTACTATAGAAAAGGCAATCCCTGGGATATTTAAAATTTGCGACAGTATAAAATTATTTTTTGAATAATTTACTATAGAAAAGGCAATCCCTGGCGCACATAAAATTTGTGACAGTTGAAAATTAGTTTTTGAAAAATTTACTGTAGAAAAGGCAATCCCTGGCGCAATTAAAATTTGCGACAGTAGAAAATTATTTTTTGAATTATTTACTATAGAAAAGGCAATCCCTGGCGTAATTAAAATTTGCGACAGTATAAAATTAGTTTTTGAATAATTTACTATAGAAAAGGCAATCCCTGGCGTAATTAAAATTTGCGACAGTATAAAATTAGTTTTTGAATAATTTACTATAGAAAAGGCAATCCCTGGCGCAATTAAAATTTGTGACAGTTGAAAATTAGTTTTTGATAAATTTACTGTAGAAAAGGCAATCCCTGGCGCAATTAAAATTTGCGACAGTAGAAAATTATTTTTTGAATAATTTACTATAGAAAAGGCAATCCCTGGCGTAATTAAAATTTGCGACAGTATAAAATTAGTTTTTGAATAATTTACTATAGAAAAGGCAATCCCTGGCGTAATTAAAATTTGCGACAGTATAAAATTAGTTTTTGAATAATTTACTATAGAAAAGGCAATCCCTGGCGCAATTAAAATTTGCGACAGTAGAAAATTATTTTTTGAATAATTTACTATAGAAAAGGCAATCCCTGGCGCAATTAAAATTTGCGACAGTATAAAATTATTTTTTGAATAATTTACTATAGAAAAGGCAATCCCTGGCGCAATTAAAATTTGTGACAGTTGAAAATTATTTTTTGAATAATTTACTATAGAAAAGGCAATCCCTGGCGCAATTAAAATTTGCGACAGTATAAAATTATTTTTTGAATAATTTACTATAGAAAAGGCAATCCCTGGCGCAATTAAAATTTGCGACAGTAGAAAATTATTTTTTGAATTATTTACTATAGAAAAGGCAATCCCTGGCGTAATTAAAATTTGCGACAGTATAAAATTAGTTTTTGAATAATTTACTATAGAAAAGGCAATCCCTGGCGTAATTAAAATTTGCGACAGTATAAAATTATTTTTTGAATAATTTACTATAGAAAAGGCAATCCCTGGCGCACATAAAATTTGTGACAGTTGAAAATTAGTTTTTGAAAAATTTACTGTAGAAAAGGCAATCCCTGGCGCAATTAAAATTTGCGACAGTAGAAAATTATTTTTTGAATTATTTACTATAGAAAAGGCAATCCCTGGCGTAATTAAAATTTGCGACAGTATAAAATTAGTTTTTGAATAATTTACTATAGAAAAGGCAATCCCTGGCGTAATTAAAATTTGCGACAGTATAAAATTAGTTTTTGAATAATTTACTATAGAAAAGGCAATCCCTGGCGCAATTAAAATTTGTGACAGTTGAAAATTAGTTTTTGAAAAATTTACTGTAGAAAAGGCAATCCCTGGCGCAATTAAAATTTGCGACAGTAGAAAATTATTTTTTGAATAATTTACTATAGAAAAGGCAATCCCTGGCGTAATTAAAATTTGCGACAGTATAAAAATTAGTTTTTGAATAATTTACTGTAGAAAAGGCAATCCCTGGGATATTTAAAATTTGCGACAGTAGAAAATTATTTTTTGAATAATTTACTGTAGAAAAGGCAATCCCTGGGATATTTAAAATTTGCGACAGTATAAAATTATTTTTTGAATAATTTACTGTAGAAAAGGCAATCCCTGGCGCACATAAAATTTGTGACAGTTGAAAATTATTTTTTGAATAATTTACTATAGAAAAGGCAATCCCTGGCGCACATAAAATTTGCGACAGTATAAAATTAGTTTTTGAATAATTTACTATAGAAAAGGCAATCCCTGGGATATTTAAAATTTGCGACAGTAGAAAATTATTTTTTGAATAATTTACTATAGAAAAGGCAATCCCTGGCGCACATAAAATTTGCGACAGTAAAAAATTATTTTTTGAAAAATTTACTGTAGAAAAGGCAATCCCTGGGATATTTAAAATTTGCGACAGTAGAAAATTAGTTTTTGAATAATTTACTGTAGAAAAGGCAATCCCTGGGATATTTAAAATTTGGGACAGTATAAAATTAGTTTTTGAATAATTTACTATAGAAAAGGCAATCCCTGGCGCACATAAAATTTGCGACAGTATAAAATTAGTTTTTGAAAAATTTACTATATAAAAGGCAATCCCTGGCGCAATTAAAATTTGTGACAGTTGAAAATTATTTTTTGAATAATTTACTATAGAAAAGGCAATCCCTGGGATATTTAAAATTTGCGACAGTAGAAAATTATTTTTTGAATAATTTACTGTAGAAAAGGCAATCCCTGGGATATTTAAAATTTGCGACAGTATAAAATTATTTTTTGAATAATTTACTGTAGAAAAGGCAATCCCTGGCGCAATTAAAATTTGTGACAGTAGAAAATTATTTTTTGAATAATTTACTGTAGAAAAGGCAATCCCTGGGATATTTAAAATTTGCGACAGTAGAAAATTATTTTTTGAATAATTTACTATAGAAAAGGCAATCCCTGGCGCACATAAAATTTGCGACAGTATAAAATTAGTTTTTGAATAATTTACTATAGAAAAGGCAATCCCTGGGATATTTAAAATTTGCGACAGTATAAAATTATTTTTTGAATAATTTACTATAGAAAAGGCAATCCCTGGCGCACATAAAATTTGTGACAGTTGAAAATTAGTTTTTGAAAAATTTACTGTAGAAAAGGCAATCCCTGGCGCAATTAAAATTTGCGACAGTAGAAAATTATTTTTTGAATAATTTACTATAGAAAAGGCAATCCCTGGCGTAATTAAAATTTGCGACAGTATAAAATTAGTTTTTGAATAATTTACTATAGAAAAGGCAATCCCTGGCGTAATTAAAATTTGCGACAGTATAAAATTAGTTTTTGAATAATTTACTATAGAAAAGGCAATCCCTGGCGCAATTAAAATTTGTGACAGTTGAAAATTAGTTTTTGAAAAATTTACTGTAGAAAAGGCAATCCCTGGCGCAATTAAAATTTGCGACAGTAGAAAATTATTTTTTGAATAATTTACTATAGAAAAGGCAATCCCTGGCGTAATTAAAATTTGCGACAGTATAAAATTAGTTTTTGAATAATTTACTATAGAAAAGGCAATCCCTGGCGTAATTAAAATTTGCGACAGTATAAAATTAGTTTTTGAATAATTTACTATAGAAAAGGCAATCCCTGGCGCAATTAAAATTTGCGACAGTAGAAAATTATTTTTTGAATAATTTACTATAGAAAAGGCAATCCCTGGCGCAATTAAAATTTGCGACAGTATAAAATTATTTTTTGAATAATTTACTATAGAAAAGGCAATCCCTGGCGCAATTAAAATTTGTGACAGTTGAAAATTATTTTTTGAATAATGTACTATAGAAAAGGCAATCCCTGGCGCAATTAAAATTTGCGACAGTATAAAATTAGTTTTTGAAAAATTTACTATAGAAAAGGCAATCCCTGGCGCAATTAAAATTTGCGACAGTATAAAATTAGTTTTTGAATAATTTACTATAGAAAAGGCAATCCCTGGCGCAATTAAAATTTGCGACAGTATAAAATTAGTTTTTGAAAAATTTACTATATAAAAGGCAATCCCTGGCGTAATTAAAATTTGTGACAGTTGAAAATTATTTTTTGAATAATTTACTATAGAAAAGGCAATCCCTGGCGCAATTAAAATTTATGACAGTAGAAAATTAGTTTTTGAATAATTTACTGTAGAAAAGGCAATCCCTGGGATATTTAAAATTTGCGACAGTAGAAAATTATTTTTTGAATAATTTACTATAGAAAAGGCAATCCCTGGCGCAATTAAAATTTGCGACAGTATAAAATTATTTTTTGAATAATTTACTATAGAAAAGGCAATCCCTGGCGCAATTAAAATTTGCGACAGTAGAAAATTATTTTTTGAATAATTTACTATAGAAAAGGCAATCCCTGGGATATTTAAAATTTGCGACAGTATAAAATTATTTTTTGAATAATTTACTATAGAAAAGGCAATCCCTGGCGCAATTAAAATTTGCGACAGTATAAAATTAGTTTTTGAAAAATTTACTATATAAAAGGCAATCCCTGGCGTAATTAAAATTTGTGACAGTTGAAAATTATTTTTTGAATAATTTACTATAGAAAAGGCAATCCCTGGCGCAATTAAAATTTGTGACAGTAGAAAATTAGTTTTTGAATAATTTACTGTAGAAAAGGCAATCCCTGGGATATTTAAAATTTGCGACAGTAGAAAATTATTTTTTGAATAATTTACTATAGAAAAGGCAATCCCTGGCGCAATTAAAATTTGCGACAGTATAAAATTATTTTTTGAATAATTTACTGTAGAAAAGGCAATCCCTGGCGCAATTAAAATTTGCGACAGTATAAAATTAGTTTTTGAATAATTTACTGTAGAAAAGGCAATCCCTGGCGTAATTAAAATTTGCGACAGTATAAAATTAGTTTTTGAATAATTTACTATAGAAAAGGCAATCCCTGGCGCAATTAAAATTTGCGACAGTATAAAATTAGTTTTTGAATAATTTACTATATAAAAGGCAATCCCTGGCGCAATTAAAATTTGTGACAGTTGAAAATTAGTTTTTGAAAAATTTACTGTAGAAAAGGCAATCCCTGGCGCAATTAAAATTTGCGACAGTAGAAAATTATTTTTTGAATAATTTACTATAGAAAAGGCAATCCCTGGCGTAATTAAAATTTGCGACAGTATAAAATTAGTTTTTGAATAATTTACTATAGAAAAGGCAATCCCTGGCGTAATTAAAATTTGCGACAGTATAAAATTAGTTTTTGAATAATTTACTATAGAAAAGGCAATCCCTGGCGCAATTAAAATTTGTGACAGTTGAAAATTAGTTTTTGAAAAATTTACTGTAGAAAAGGCAATCCCTGGCGCAATTAAAATTTGCGACAGTAGAAAATTATTTTTTGAATAATTTACTATAGAAAAGGCAATCCCTGGCGCACATAAAATTTGCGACAGTAGAAAATTATTTTTTGAATAATTTACTATAGAAAAGGCAATCCCTGGCGCAATTAAAATTTGCGACAGTATAAAATTATTTTTTGAATAATTTACTATAGAAAAGGCAATCCCTGGCGCAATTAAAATTTGTGACAGTTGAAAATTATTTTTTGAATAATTTACTATAGAAAAGGCAATCCCTGGCGCAATTAAAATTTGCGACAGTATAAAATTAGTTTTTGAAAAATTTACTATAGAAAAGGCAATCCCTGGCGCAATTAAAATTTGCGACAGTATAAAATTAGTTTTTGAATAATTTACTATAGAAAAGGCAATCCCTGGCGCAATTAAAATTTGCGACAGTATAAAATTAGTTTTTGAAAAATTTACTATATAAAAGGCAATCCCTGGCGTAATTAAAATTTGTGACAGTTGAAAATTATTTTTTGAATAATTTACTATAGACAAGGCAATCCCTGGCGTAATTAAAATTTGCGACAGTATAAAATTATTTTTTGAATAATTTACTGTAGAAAAGGCAATCCCTGGCGCAATTAAAATTTGCGACAGTATAAAATTAGTTTTTGAAAAATTTACTATATAAAAGGCAATCCCTGGCGTAATTAAAATTTGCGACAGTATAAAATTAGTTTTTGAATAATTTACTGTAGAAAAGGCAATCCCTGGGATATTTAAAATTTGCGACAGTAGAAAATTATTTTTTGAATAATTTACTATAGAAAAGGCAATCCCTGGGATATTTAAAATTTGTGACAGTATAAAATTAGTTTTTGAATAATTTACTATAGAAAAGGCAATCCCTGGCGCAATTAAAATTTGCGACAGTATAAAATTAGTTTTTGAATAATTTACTATAGAAAAGGCAATCCCTGGCGTAATTAAAATTTGTGACAGTTGAAAATTATTTTTTGAATAATTTACTATAGAAAAGGCAATCCCTGGCGCAATTAAAATTTGCGACAGTATAAAATTATTTTTTGAATAATTTACTATAGAAAAGGCAATCCCTGGCGCACATAAAATTTGCGACAGTATAAAATTAGTTTTTGAATAATTTACTGTAGAAAAGGCAATCCCTGGGATATTTAAAATTTGCGACAGTAGAAAATTATTTTTTGAATAATTTACTATAGAAAAGGCAATCCCTGGCGCAATTAAAATTTGCGACAGTAGAAAATTATTTTTTGAATAATTTACTATAGAAAAGGCAATCCCTGGCGCAATTAAAATTTGCGACAGTATAAAATTAGTTTTTGAATAATTTACTATAGAAAAGGCAATCCCTGGCGCAATTAAAATTTGCGACAGTAGAAAATTATTTTTTGAATAATTTACTATAGAAAAGGCAATCCCTGGCGCAATTAAAATTTGCGACAGTATAAAATTAGTTTTTGAATAATTTACTATAGAAAAGGCAATCCCTGGCGCAATTAAAATTTGCGACAGTATAAAATTAGTTTTTGAATAATTTACTATATAAAAGGCAATCCCTGGCGCAATTAAAATTTGTGACAGTTGAAAATTAGTTTTTGAAAAATTTACTGTAGAAAAGGCAATCCCTGGCGCAATTAAAATTTGCGACAGTAGAAAATTATTTTTTGAATAATTTACTATAGAAAAGGCAATCCCTGGCGTAATTAAAATTTGCGACAGTATAAAATTAGTTTTTGAATAATTTACTATAGAAAAGGCAATCCCTGGCGTAATTAAAATTTGCGACAGTATAAAATTAGTTTTTGAATAATTTACTATAGAAAAGGCAATCCCTGGCGCAATTAAAATTTGTGACAGTTGAAAATTAGTTTTTGAAAAATTTACTGTAGAAAAGGCAATCCCTGGCGCAATTAAAATTTGCGACAGTAGAAAATTATTTTTTGAATAATTTACTATAGAAAAGGCAATCCCTGGCGCACATAAAATTTGCGACAGTATAAAATTATTTTTTGAATAATTTACTGTAGAAAAGGCAATCCCTGGCGCAATTAAAATTTGCGACAGTATAAAATTAGTTTTTGAATAATTTACTGTAGAAAAGGCAATCCCTGGCGTAATTAAAATTTGCGACAGTATAAAATTAGTTTTTGAATAATTTACTATAGAAAAGGCAATCCCTGGCGCAATTAAAATTTGCGACAGTATAAAATTAGTTTTTGAATAATTTACTATATAAAAGGCAATCCCTGGCGCAATTAAAATTTGTGACAGTTGAAAATTAGTTTTTGAAAAATTTACTGTAGAAAAGGCAATCCCTGGCGCAATTAAAATTTGCGACAGTAGAAAATTATTTTTTGAATAATTTACTATAGAAAAGGCAATCCCTGGCGTAATTAAAATTTGCGACAGTATAAAATTAGTTTTTGAATAATTTACTATAGAAAAGGCAATCCCTGGCGTAATTAAAATTTGCGACAGTATAAAATTAGTTTTTGAATAATTTACTATAGAAAAGGCAATCCCTGGCGCAATTAAAATTTGTGACAGTTGAAAATTAGTTTTTGAAAAATTTACTGTAGAAAAGGCAATCCCTGGCGCAATTAAAATTTGCGACAGTAGAAAATTATTTTTTGAATAATTTACTATAGAAAAGGCAATCCCTGGCGCACATAAAATTTGCGACAGTATAAAATTATTTTTTGAATAATTTACTATAGAAAAGGCAATCCCTGGCGCAATTAAAATTTGTGACAGTTGAAAATTAGTTTTTGAATAATTTACTATAGAAAAGGCAATCCCTGGCGTAATTAAAATTTGCGACAGTATAAAATTAGTTTTTGAATAATTTACTATAGAAAAGGCAATCCCTGGCGCACATAAAATTTGTGACAGTTGAAAATTATTTTTTGAATAATTTACTATAGAAAAGGCAATCCCTGGCGCAATTAAAATTTGTGACAGTTGAAAATTATTTTTTGAATAATTTACTATAGAAAAGGCAATCCCTGGCGCACATAAAATTTGCGACAGTATAAAATTAGTTTTTGAATAATTTACTATAGAAAAGGCAATCCCTGGCGCAATTAAAATTTGCGACAGTATAAAATTATTTTTTGAATAATTTACTGTAGAAAAGGCAATCCCTGGCGCAATTAAAATTTGCGACAGTATAAAATTAGTTTTTGAATAATTTACTATATAAAAGGCAATCCCTGGCGTAATTAAAATTTGTGACAGTTGAAAATTATTTTTTGAATAATTTACTATAGAAAAGGCAATCCCTGGGATATTTAAAATTTGCGACAGTATAAAATTATTTTTTGAAAAATTTACTATAGAAAAGGCAATCCCTGGCGCAATTAAAATTTGCGACAGTATAAAATTAGTTTTTGAATAATTTACTATAGAAAAGGCAATCCCTGGCGCAATTAAAATTTGTGACAGTTGAAAATTATTTTTTGAATAATTTACTGTAGAAAGGCAATCCCTGGGATATTTAAAATTTGCGACAGTATAAAATTATTTTTTGAATAATTTACTATAGAAAAGGCAATCCCTGGCGCACATAAAATTTGCGACAGTATAAAATATGTTTTTAATAATTTACTATAGAAAAGGCAATCCCTGGCGCAATTAAAATTTGCGAGAGTAGAAAATTATTTTTTGAATAATTTACTATAGAAAAGGCAATCCCTGGCGCACATAAAATTTGCGACAGTATAAAATTATTTTTTGAATAATTTACTATAGAAAAGGCAATCCCTGGCGCAATTAAAATTTGCGACAGTATAAAATTATTTTTTGAATAATTTACTATAGAAAAGGCAATCCCTGGGATATTTAAAATTTGCGACAGTATAAAATTAGTTTTTGAATAATTTACTATAGAAAAGGCAATCCCTGGCGCAGTTAAAATTTGCGACAGTAGAAAATTATTTTTTGAATAATTTACTGTAGAAAAGGCAATCCCTGGCGTAATTAAAATTTGCGACAGTATAAAATTATTTTTTGCATAATTTACTATAGAAAAGGCAATCCCTGGCGCAATTAAAATTTGCGACAGTATAAAATTAGTTTTTGAATAATTTACTATAGAAAAGGCAATCCCTGGCGCAATTAAAATTTGCGACAGTAGAAAATTATTTTTTGAATAATTTACTATAGAAAAGGCAATCCCTGGCGCAATTAAAATTTGTGACAGTATAAAATTATTTTTTGAATAATTTACTGTAGAAAAGGCAATCCCTGGCGTAATTAAAATTTGCGACAGTATAAAATTAGTTTTTGAATAATTTACTATAGAAAAGGCAATCCCTGGGATATTTAAAATTTGCGACAGTATAAAATTATTTTTTGAATAATTTACTATAGAAAAGGCAATCCCTGGCGCACATAAAATTTGCGACAGTATAAAATTATTTTTTGAATAATTTACTATAGAAAAGGCAATCCCTGGCGCACATAAAATTTGTGACAGTATAAAATTATTTTTTGAATAATTTACTGTAGAAAAGGCAATCCCTGGGATATTTAAAATTTGCGACAGTATAAAATTATTTTTTGAATAATTTACTATAGAAAAGGCAATCCCTGGCGCAATTAAAATTTGCGACAGTAGAAAATTATTTTTTGAATAATTTACTATAGAAAAGGCAATCCCTGGCGCAATTAAAATTTGCGACAGTATAAAATTATTTTTTGAATAATTTACTATAGAAAAGGCAATCCCTGGCGTAATTAAAATTTGCGACAGTATAAAATTAGTTTTTGAATAATTTACTATAGAAAAGGCAATCCCTGGCGCAATTAAAATTTGTGACAGTTGAAAATTATTTTTTGAATAATTTACTATAGAAAAGGCAATCCCTGGCGCAATTAAAATTTGTGACAGTTGAAAATTATTTTTTGAATAATTTACTATAGAAAAGGCAATCCCTGGCGCACATAAAATTTGCGACAGTATAAAATTAGTTTTTGAATAATTTACTATAGAAAAGGCAATCCCTGGCGCAATTAAAATTTGCGACAGTAGAAAATTATTTTTTGAATAATTTACTATAGAAAAGGCAATCCCTGGCGCAATTAAAATTTGCGACAGTATAAAATTAGTGTTTGAAAAATTTACTATATAAAAGGCAATCCCTGGCGTAATTAAAATTTGCGACAGTATAAAATTATTTTTTGAATAATTTACTATAGAAAAGGCAATCCCTGGCGCAATTAAAATTTGCGACAGTATAAAATTAGTTTTTGAAAAATTTACTATATAAAAGGCAATCCCTGGCGTAATTAAAATTTGTGACAGTTGAAAATTATTTTTTGAATAATTTACTATAGAAAAGGCAATCCCTGGCGCAATTAAAATTTGTGACAGTTGAAAATTATTTTTTGAATAATTTACTATATAAAAGGCAATCCCTGGCGTAATTAAAATTTGCGACAGTAGAAAATTATTTTTTGAATAATTTACTATAGAAAAGGCAATCCCTGGCGCAATTAAAATTTGCGACAGTATAAAATTAGTTTTCGAAAAATTTACTATATAAAAGGCAATCCCTGGCGTAATTAAAATTTGCGACAGTATAAAATTAGTTTTTGAAAAATTTACTGTAGAAAAGGCAATCCCTGGCGCAATTAAAATTTGCGACAGTAGAAAATTATTTTTTGAATAATTTACTGTAGAAAAGCAATCCCTGGCGTAATTAAAATTTGCGACAGTATAAAATTATTTTTTGAATAATTTACTGTAGAAAAGGCAATCCCTGGCGCAATTAAAATTTGCGACAGTATAAAATTAGTTTTTGAAAAATTTACTATATAAAAGGCAATCCCTGGCGTAATTAAAATTTGCGACAGTATAAAATTAGTTTTTGAAAAATTTACTGTAGAAAAGGCAATCCCTGGCGCAATTAAAATTTGCGACAGTATAAAATTAGTTTTTGAAAAATTTACTATAGAAAAGGCAATCCCTGGCGCAATTAAAATTTGCGACAGTATAAAATTATTTTTTGAATAATTTACTGTAGAAAAGGCAATCCCTGGCGCAATTAAAATTTGTGACAGTAGAAAATTATTTTTTGAATAATTTACTATAGAAAAGGCAATCCCTGGCGCAATTAAAATTTGTGACAGTTGAAAATTATTTTTTGAATAATTTACTATAGAAAAGGCAATCCCTGGCGCAATTAAAATTTGCGACAGTATAAAATTAGTTTTTCAAAAATTTACTATAGAAAGGCAATCCCTGGCGCAATTAAAATTTGCGACAGTAGAAAATTAGTTTTTGAATAATTTACTATAGAAAAGGCAATCCCTGGCGCAATTAAAATTTGTGACAGTTGAAAATTATTTTTTGAATAATTTACTATAGAAAAGGCAATCCCTGGCGCAATTAAAATTTGTGACAGTTGAAAATTATTTTTTGAATAATTTACTATAGAAAAGGCAATCCCTGGCGTAATTAAAATTTGCGACAGTATAAAATTAGTTTTTGAATAATTTACTATATAAAAGGCAATCCCTGGCGCACATAAAATTTGCGACAGTAGAAAATTAGTTTTTGAAAAATTTACTATATAAAAGGCAATCCCTGGCGTAATTAAAATTTGCGACAGTATAAAATTATTTTTTGAATAATTTACTATAGAAAAGGCAATCCCTGGCGCAATTAAAATTTGCGACAGTATAAAATTAGTTTTTGAAAAATTTACTATATAAAAGGCAATCCCTGGGATATTTAAAATTTGCGACAGTATAAAATTAGTTTTTGAATAATTTACTATAGAAAAGGCAATCCCTGGCGTAATTAAAATTTGCGACAGTATAAAATTAGTTTTTGAATAATTTACTATAGAAAAGGCAATCCCTGGCGCACATAAAATTTGTGACAGTTGAAAATTATTTTTTGAATAATTTACTATAGAAAAGGCAATCCCTGGCGCACATAAAATTTGCGACAGTATAAAATTAGTTTTTGAAAAATTTACTATATAAAAGGCAATCCCTGGCGCAATTAAAATTTGCGACAGTAGAAAATTAGTTTTTGAAAAATTTACTATATAAAAGGCAATCCTTGGCGTAATTAAAATTTGCGACAGTATAAAATTAGTTTTTGAATAATTTACTATAGAAAAGGCAATCCCTGGCGCACATAAAATTTGTGACAGTATAAAATTAGTTTTTGAATAATTTACTATAGAAAAGGCAATCCCTGGCGCAATTAAAATTTGTGACAGTTGAAAATTATTTTTTGAATAATTTACTATAGAAAAGGCAATCCCTGGCGCAATTAAAATTTGCGACAGTATAAAATTAGTTTTTGAAAAATTTACTATAGAAAAGGCAATCCCTGGCGCAATTAAAATTTGCGACAGTATAAAATTAGTTTTTGAAAAATTTACTATAGAAAAGGCAATCCCTGGCGCACATAAAATTTGCGACAGTATAAAATTAGTTTTTGAAAAATTTACTATATAAAAGGCAATCCCTGGCGTAATTAAAATTTGCGACAGTATAAAATTAGTTTTTGAATAATTTACTATAGAAAAGGCAATCCCTGGCGCAATTAAAATTTGTGACAGTTGAAAATTATTTTTTGAATAATTTACTATAGAAAAGGCAATCCCTGGCGCAATTAAAATTTGCGACAGTATAAAATTAGTTTTTGAAAAATTTACTATAGAAAAGGCAATCCCTGGCGCAATTAAAATTTGCGACAGTATAAAATTATTTTTTGAATAATTTACTGTAGAAAAGGCAATCCCTGGCGCAATTAAAATTTGTGACAGTAGAAAATTATTTTTTGAATAATTTACTATAGAAAAGGCAATCCCTGGCGCAATTAAAATTTGTGACAGTTGAAAATTATTTTTTGAATAATTTACTATAGAAAAGGCAATCCCTGGCGCAATTAAAATTTGCGACAGTATAAAATTAGTTTTTGAAAAATTTACTATAGAAAAGGCAATCCCTGGCGCAATTAAAATTTGCGACAGTAGAAAATTAGTTTTTGAAAAATTTACTATATAAAAGGCAATCCCTGGCGTGATTAAAATTTGCGACAGTATAAAATTAGTTTTTGAATAATTTACTATAGAAAAGGCAATCCCTGGCGCAATTAAAATTTGTGACAGTTGAAAATTATTTTTTGAATAATTTACTGTAGAAAAGGCAATCCCTGGCGCAATTAAAATTTGTGACAGTTGAAAATTATTTTTTGAATAATTTACTATAGAAAAGGCAATCCCTGGCGCAATTAAAATTTGTGACAGTTGAAAATTATTTTTTGAATAATTTACTGTAGAAAAGGCAATCCCTGGGATATTTAAAATTTGCGACAGTAGAAAATTATTTTTTGAATAATTTACTATAGAAAAGGCAATCCCTGGCGCACATAAAATTTGCGACAGTATAAAATTAGTTTTTGAAAAATTTACTATATAAAAGGCAATCCCTGGCGTAATTAAAATTTGCGACAGTATAAAATTAGTTTTTGAATAATTTACTATATAAAAGGCAATCCCTGGCGCACATAAAATTTGCAGTAGAAAATTATTTTTTGAATAATTTACTATAGAAAAGGCAATCCCTGGCGCAATTAAAATTTGCGACAGTATAAAATTAGTTTTTGAAAAATTTACTATATAAAAGGCAATCCCTGGCGTAATTAAAATTTGCGACAGTATAAAATTATTTTTTGAATAATTTACTATAGAAAAGGCAATCCCTGGCGCAATTAAAATTTGCGACAGTATAAAATTAGTTTTTGAAAAATTTACTATATAAAAGGCAATCCCTGGGATATTTAAAATTTGCGACAGTATAAAATTAGTTTTTGAATAATTTACTATAGAAAAGGCAATCCCTGGCGTAATTAAAATTTGCGACAGTATAAAATTAGTTTTTGAATAATTACTATAGAAAAGGCAATCCCTGGCGCACATAAAATTTGTGACAGTTGAAAATTATTTTTTGAATAATTTACTATAGAAAAGGCAATCCCTGGCGCACATAAAATTTGCGACAGTATAAAATTAGTTTTAAAAATTTACTATATAAAAGGCAATCCCTGGCGTAATTAAAATTTGCGACAGTATAAAATTAGTTTTTGAAAAATTTACTATATAAAAGGCAATCCCTGGCGTAATTAAAATTTGCGACAGTAGAAAATTATTTTTTGAATAATTTACTATAGAAAAGGCAATCCCTGGCGTAATTAAAATTTGCGACAGTAGAAAATTATTTTTTGAATAATTTACTATAGAAAAGGCAATCCCTGGCGCAATTAAAATTGGCGACAGTATAAAATTAGTTTTTGAATAATTTACTATAGAAAAGGCAATCCTGGGATATTTAAAATTTGCGACAGTATAAAATTATTTTTTGAATAATTTACTATAGAAAAGGCAATCCCTGGCGTAATTAAAATTTGCGACAGTAGAAAATTATTTTTGAATAATTTACTATAGAAAAGGCAATCCCTGGCGCAATTAAAATTTGTGACAGTATAAAATTAGTTTTTGAAAAATTTACTATATAAAAGGCAATCCCTGGCGTAATTAAAATTTGCGACAGTATAAAATTATTTTTTGAATAATTTACTATAGAAAAGGCAATCCCTGGCGCAATTAAAATTTGCGACAGTATAAAATTAGTTTTTGAAAAATTTACTATATAAAAGGCAATCCCTGGCGTAATTAAAATTTGTGACAGTTGAAAATTATTTTTTGAATAATTTACTGTAGAAAAGGCAATCCCTGGCGCAATTAAAATTTGTGACAGTTGAAAATAATTTTTGAAAAATTTACTATATAAAAGGCAATCCCTGGCGCAATTAAAATTTGTGACAGTTGAAAATTATTTTTTGAATAATTTACTATAGAAAAGGCAATCCCTGGCGCACATAAAATTTGTGACAGTATAAAATTAGTTTTTGAATAATTTACTATAGAAAAGGCAATCCCTGGCGCACATAAAATTTGCGACAGTATAAAATTATTTTTTGAATAATTTACTATAGAAAAGGCAATCCCTGGCGCAATTAAATTTGCGACAGTATAAAATTAGTTTTTGAATAATTTACTGTAGAAAAGCAATCCCTGGGATATTTAAAATTTGCGACAGTATAAAATTAGTTTTTGAATAATTTACTATAGAAAAGGCAATCCTGGCGTAATTAAAATTTGCGACAGTATAAAAATTAGTTTTTGAAAAATTTACTATATAAAAGGCAATCCCTGGCGTAATTAAAATTTGCGACAGTATAAAATTATTTTTTGAATAATTTACTATATAAAAGGCAATCCCTGGCGCACATAAAATTTGCGACAGTAGAAAATTATTTTTTGAATAATTTACTATAGAAAAGGCAATCCCTGGCGCAATTAAAATTTGCGACAGTATAAAATTAGTTTTTGAAAAATTTACTATATAAAAGGCAATCCCTGGCGTAATTAAAATTTGCGACAGTATAAAATTATTTTTTGAATAATTTACTATAGAAAAGGCAATCCCTGGCGCACATAAAATTTGCGACAGTATAAAATTATTTTTTGAATAATTTACTATAGAAAAGGCAATCCCTGGCGCAATTAAATTTGTGACAGTTGAAAATTATTTTTTGAATAATTTACTATAGAAAAGGCAATCCCTGGCGCAATTAAAATTTGCGACAGTATAAAATTAGTTTTTTGAGAAATTTACTATAGAAAAGGCAATCCCTGGCGCAATTAAAATTTGTGACAGTTGAAAATTATTTTTTGAATAATTTACTGCAGAAAAGGCAATCCCTGGGATATTTAAAATTTGCGACAGTAGAAAATTATTTTTTGAATAATTTTACTATAGAAAAGGCAATCCCTGGCGCACATAAAATTTGTGACAGTATAAAATTATTTTTTGAATAATTTACTATAGAAAAGGCAATCCCTGGCGTAATTAAAATTTGTGACAGTTGAAAATTAGTTTTTGAATAATTTACTATAGAAAAGGCAATCCCTGCGTAATTAAAATTTGCGACAGTATAAAATTATTTTTTGAATAATTTACTATATAAAAGGCAATCCCTGGCGTAATTAAAATTTGCGACAGTAGAAAATTATTTTTGAATAATTTACTATATAAAAGGCAATCCCTGCGCAATTAAAATTTGTGACAGTTGAAAATTATTTTTTGAATAATTTACTATAGAAAAGGCAATCCCTGGGATATTTAAAATTTGCGACAGTAGAAAATTATTTTTTGAATAATTTACTATAGAAAAGGCAATCCCTGGGATATTTAAAATTTGCGACAGTATAAAATTAGTTTTTGAAAAATTTACTATAGAAAAGGCAATCCCTGGCGCACATAAAATTTGCGACAGTATAAAATTAGTTTTTGAAAAATTTACTATAGAAAAGGCAATCCCTGGCGCAATTAAAATTTGTGACAGTATAAAATTATTTTTTGAATAATTTACTATATAAAAGGCAATCCCTGGGATATTTAAAATTTGTGACAGTTGAAAATTAGTTTTTGAATAATTTACTATAGAAAAGGCAATCCCTGGCGCACATAAAATTTGTGACAGTATAAAATTAGTTTTTGAATAATTTACTATAGAAAAGGCAATCCCTGGCGCACATAAAATTTGCGACAGTAGAAAATTATTTTTGAATAATTTACTATAGAAAAGGCAATCCCTGGCGCAATTAAAATTTGCGACAGTATAAAATTAGTTTTTGAAAAATTTACTATATAAAAGCAATCCCTGGCGTAATTAAAATTTGCGACAGTAGAAAATTATTTTTTGAATAATTTACTATAGAAAAGGCAATCCCTGGCGCACATAAAATTTGCGACAGTATAAAATTAGTTTTTGAAAAATTTACTATAGAAAAGGCAATCCCTGGCGCACATAAAATTTGCGACAGTATAAAATTAGTTTTTGAAAATTTACTATATAAAAGGCAATCCCTGGCGTAATTAAAATTTGCGACAGTATAAAATTATTTTTTGAATAATTTACTATAGAAAAGGCAATCCCTGGCGCAATTAAAATTTGCGACAGTATAAAATTAGTTTTTGAAAAATTTACTATATAAAAGGCAATCCCTGGCGTAATTAAAATTTGCGACAGTAGAAAATTATTTTTTGAATAATTTACTGTAGAAAAGGCAATCCCTGGGATATTTAAAATTTGCGACAGTAGAAAATTATTTTTTGAATAATTTACTATAGAAAAGGCAATCCCTGGCGCAATTAAAATTTGCGACAGTATAAAATTATTTTTTGAATAATTTACTATAGAAAAGTCAATCCCTGGCGCACATAAAATTTGCGACAGTTGAAAATTATTTTTGAATAATTTACTATAGAAAAGGCAATCCCTGGCCCAATTAAAATTTGCGACAGTATAAAATTAGTTTTTGAATAATTTACTATAGAAAAGGCAATCCCTGGCGCACATAAAATTTGTGACAGTTGAAAATTATTTTTTGAATAATTTACTATAGAAAAGGCAATCCCTGGCGCAATTAAAATTTGCGACAGTAGAAAATTATTTTTTGAATAATTTACTGTAGAAAAGGGAATCCCTGGGATATTTAAAATTTGCGACAGTATAAAATTATTTTTTGAATAATTTACTATAGAAAAGTCAATCCCTGGCGCAATTAAAATTTGTGACAGTTGAAAATTATTTTTTGAATAATTTACTATAGAAAAGGCAATCCCTGGCGCACATAAAATTTGCGAAAGTATAAAATTATTTTTTTGAATAATTTACTATATAAAAGGCAATCCCTGGCGCAATTAAAATTTGCGACAGTATAAAATTAGATTTTGAAAAATTTACTATATAAAAGGCAATCCCTGGCGCAATTAAAATTTGCGACAGTATAAAATTAGTTTTTGAATAATTTACTATAGAAAAGGCAATCCCTGGCGCACATAAAATTTGTGACAGTTGAAAATTATTTTTTGAATAATTTACTATAGAAAAGGCAATCCCTGGCGCAATTAAAATTTGCGACAGTAGAAAATTATTTTTGAATAATTTACTGTAGAAAAGGCAATCCCTGGGATATTTAAAATTTGCGACAGTATAAAATTATTTTTTGAATAATTTACTATAGAAAAGTCAATCCCTGGCGCAATTAAAATTTGTGACAGTTGAAAATTATTTTTGAAAAATTTACTATAGAAAAGGCAATCCCTGGCGCACATAAAATTTGCGACAGTATAAAATTAGTTTTTGAAAAATTTACTATAGAAAAGGCAATCCCTGGCGCACATAAAATTTGCGACAGTAGAAAATTATTTTTTGAATAATTTACTATAGAAAAGGCAATCCCTGGCGCAATTAAAATTTGCGACAGTATAAAATTAGTTTTTTGAAAAATTTACTATATAAAAGGCAATCCCTGGCGTAATTAAAATTTGCGACAGTAGAAAATTATTTTTTGAATAATTTACTATAGAAAAGGCAATCCCTGGCGCACATAAAATTTGCGACAGTATAAAATTAGTTTTGAAAAATTTACTATAGAAAAGGCAATCCCTGGCGCACATAAAATTTGCGACAGTATAAAATTAGTTTTTGAAAAATTTACTATATAAAAGGCAATCCCTGGCGTAATTAAAATTTGCGACAGTATAAAATTATTTTTTGAATAATTTACTATATAAAAGGCAATCCCTGGCGTAACTAAAATTTGCGACAGTATAAAATTAGTTTTGAATAATTTACTAATAGAAAAGGCAATCCCTCGCGCACATAAAATTTGTGACAGTATAAAATTAGTTTTTGAATAATTTACTATAGAAAAGGCAATCCCTGGGATATTTAAAATTTGCGACAGTAGAAAATTATTTTTTGAATAATTTACTATAGAAAAGGCAATCCCTGGCGCAATTAAAATTTGCGACAGTATAAAATTAGTTTTTGAAAAATTTACTATATAAAAGGCAATCCCTGGGATATTTAAAATTTGCGACAGTAGAAAATTAGTTTTTGAATAATTTACTATAGAAAAGGCAATCCCTGGCGCACATAAAATTTGCGACAGTATAAAATTATTTTTGAATAATTTACTATAGAAAAGTCAATCCCTGGCGCAATTAAAATTGTGACAGTTGAAAATTAGTTTTTGAATAATTTACTATAGAAAAGTCAATCCCTGGCGCACATAAAATTTGCGACAGTATAAAATTATTTTTTGAATAATTTACTATAGAAAAGTCAATCCCTGGCGCAATTAAATTTGCGACAGTTGAAAATTATTTTTTGAATAATTTACTATAGAAAAGGCAATCCCTGGGATATTTAAAATTTGCGACAGTATAAAATTAGTTTTTGAATAATTTACTATAGAAAAGGCAATCCCTGGCGCACATAAAATTTGTGACAGTATAAAATTAGTTTTTGAATAATTTACTATAGAAAAGGCAATCCCTGCGCAATTAAAATTTGTGACAGTATAAAATTAGTTTTTGAATAATTTACTATATAAAAGGCAATCCCTGGCGTAATTAAAATTTGCGACAGTATAAAATTATTTTTTGAATAATTTACTATAGAAAAGTCAATCCCTGGCGCACATAAAATTTGCGACAGTATAAAATTATTTTTTGAATAATTTACTATAGAAAAGTCAATCCCTGGCGCAATTAAAATTTGCGACAGTTGAAAATTATTTTTTGAATAATTTACTATAGAAAAGGCAATCCCTGGGATATTTAAAATTTGCGACAGTATAAAATTAGTTTTTGAATAATTTACTATAGAAAAGGCAATCCCTGGCGCACATAAATTTGTGACAGTATAAAATTAGTTTTTGAATAATTTACTATAGAAAAGGCAATCCCTGGCGCAATTAAAATTTGTGACAGTATAAAATTAGTTTTTGAATAATTTACTATATAAAAGGCAATCCCTGGCGTAATTAAAATTTGCGACAGTATAAAATTATTTTTTGAATAATTTACTATAGAAAAGGCAATCCCTGGCGCACATAAAATTTGTGACAGTTGAAAATTATTTTTTGAAAAATTTACTATAGAAAAGGCAATCCCTGGGATATTTAAAATTTGCGACAGTAGAAAATTAGTTTTTGAATAATTTACTATAGAAAAGGCAATCCCTGGCGCAATTAAAATTTGTGACAGTTGAAAATTATTTTTTGAATAATTTACTATAGAAAAGGCAATCCCTGGCGTAATTAAAATTTGTGACAGTATAAAATTAGTTTTTGAATAATTTACTATAGAAAAGGCAATCCCTGGGATATTTAAAATTTGCGACAGTATAAAATTATTTTTTGAATAATTTACTATAGAAAAGGCAATCCCTGGGATATTTAAAATTTGTGACAGTTGAAAATTAGTTTTTGAATAATTTACTATATAAAAGGCAATCCCTGGCGCAATTAAAATTTGCGACAGTATAAAATTATTTTTTGAATAATTTACTATATAAAAGGCAATCCCTGGCGCAATTAAAATTTGTGACAGTATAAAATTAGTTTTTGAATAATTTACTATAGAAAAGGCAATCCCTGGCGCACATAAAATTTGCGACAGTAGAAAATTATTTTTTGAATAATTTACTATATAAAAGGCAATCCCTGGCGCAATTAAAATTTGTGACAGTTGAAAATTATTTTTTGAATAATTTACTATAGAAAAGGCAATCCCTGGCGTAATTAAAATTTGCGACAGTATAAAATTATTTTTTGAATAATTTACTATAGAAAAGGCAATCCCTGGGATATTTAAAATTTGCGACAGTATAAAATTATTTTTTGAATAATTTACTATAGAAAAGGCAATCCCTGGGATATTTAAAATTTGCGACAGTAGAAAATTAGTTTTTGAATAATTTACTATAGAAAAGGCAATCCCTGGCGCACATAAAATTTGTGACAGTATAAAATTAGTTTTTGAATAATTTACTATATAAAAGGCAATCCCTGGCGTAATTAAAATTTGCGACAGTATAAAATTATTTTTTGAATAATTTACTATAGAAAAGGCAATCCCTGGCGCAATTAAAATTTGTGACAGTATAAAATTAGTTTTTGAATAATTTACTATAGAAAAGGCAATCCCTGGCGCAATTAAAATTTGCGACAGTAGAAAATTATTTTTTGAATAATTTACTATAGAAAAGGCAATCCCTGGCGTAATTAAAATTTGTGACAGTATAAAATTAGTTTTTGAATAATTTACTATAGAAAAGGCAATCCCTGGCGTAATTAAAATTTGTGACAGTATAAAATTAGTTTTTGAATAATTTACTATAGAAAAGGCAATCCCTGGGATATTTAAAATTTGCGACAGTAGAAAATTATTTTTTGAATAATTTACTATAGAAAAGTCAATCCCTGGCGCAATTAAAATTTGCGACAGTAGAAAATTATTTTTTGAATAATTTACTATAGAAAAGGCAATCCCTGGCGCAATTAAAATTTGTGACAGTATAAAATTATTTTTTGAATAATTTACTGTAGAAAAGGCAATCCCTGGCGTAATTAAAATTTGCGACAGTTGAAAATTATTTTTTGAATAATTTACTATAGAAAAGTCAATCCCTGGCGCACATAAAATTTGCGACAGTTGAAAATTAGTTTTTGAATAATTTACTATATAAAAGGCAATCCCTGGCGCAATTAAAATTTGCGACAGTATAAAATTAGTTTTTGAATAATTTACTATAGAAAAGGCAATCCCTGGCGCAATTAAAATTTGTGACAGTTGAAAATTAGTTTTTGAATAATTTACTATATAAAAGGCAATCCCTGGGATATTTAAAATTTGCGGCAGTAGAAAATTATTTTTTGAATAATTTACTATAGAAAAGGCAATCCCTGGCGCAATTAAAATTTGCGACAGTATAAAATTATTTTTTGAATAATTTACTATAGAAAAGGCAATCCCTGGGATATTTAAAATTTGCGACAGTTGAAAATTATTTTTTGAATAATTTACTATAGAAAAGGCAATCCCTGGCGCACATAAAATTTGCGACAGTAGAAAATTAGTTTTTGAATAATTTACTATAGAAAAGGCAATCCCTGGCGTAATTAAAATTTGCGACAGTATAAAATTAGTTTTTGAATAATTTACTATAGAAAAGGCAATCCCTGGCGTAATTAAAATTTGTGACAGTATAAAATTAGTTTTTGAAAAATTTACTATATAAAAGGCAATCCCTGGCGCAATTAAAATTTGTGACAGTTGAAAATTATTTTTTGAATAATTTACTATAGAAAAGGCAATCCCTGGGATATTTAAAATTTGCGACAGTAGAAAATTAGTTTTTGAATAATTTACTATAGAAAAGGCAATCCCTGGCGCAATTAAAATTTGCGACAGTATAAAATTAGTTTTTGAATAATTTACTATAGAAAAGGCAATCCCTGGCGCAATTAAAATTTGCGACAGTTGAAAATTAGTTTTTGAATAATTTACTATAGAAAAGGCAATCCCTGGGATATTTAAAATTTGCGACAGTTGAAAATTAGTTTTTGAATAATTTACTATATAAAAGGCAATCCCTGGCGCAATTAAAATTTGCGACAGTATAAAATTAGTTTTTGAATAATTTACTATAGAAAAGGCAATCCCTGGCGCAATTAAAATTTGCGACAGTATAAAATTAGTTTTTGAATAATTTACTATAGAAAAGGCAATCCCTGGCGCAATTAAAATTTGCGACAGTAGAAAATTAGTTTTTGAATAATTTACTATAGAAAAGGCAATCCCTGGCGCAATTAAAATTTGCGACAGTAGAAAATTAGTTTTTGAATAATTTACTATAGAAAAGGCAATCCCTGGCGCAATTAAAATTTGTGACAGTTGAAAATTAGTTTTTGAATAATTTACTATATAAAAGGCAATCCCTGGGATATTTAAAATTTGCGACAGTTGAAAATTAGTTTTTGAATAATTTACTATATAAAAGGCAATCCCTGGCGCAATTAAAATTTGCGACAGTATAAAATTAGTTTTTGAATAATTTACTATAGAAAAGGCAATCCCTGGCGCAATTAAAATTTGCGACAGTATAAAATTAGTTTTTGAAAAATTTACTATAGAAAAGGCAATCCCTGGCGCACATAAAATTTGTGACAGTAGAAAATTAGTTTTTGAAAAATTTACTATAGAAAAGGCAATCCCTGGCGCAATTAAAATTTGTGACAGTATAAAATTAGTTTTTGAATAATTTACTATAGAAAAGGCAATCCCTGGCGCAATTAAAATTTGTGACAGTTGAAAATTATTTTTTGAATAATTTACTATAGAAAAGGCAATCCCTGGCGTAATTAAAATTTGTGACAGTATAAAATTAGTTTTTGAATAATTTACTATAGAAAAGGCAATCCCTGGGATATTTAAAATTTGCGACAGTATAAAATTATTTTTTGAATAATTTACTATATAAAAGGCAATCCCTGGCGCAATGAAAATTTGTGACAGTTGAAAATTATTTTTTGAATAATTTACTATAGAAAAGGCAATCCCTGGCGCAATTAAAATTTGCGACAGTATAAAATTAGTTTTTGAAAAATTTACTATATAAAAGGCAATCCCTGGCGCAATTAAAATTTGTGACAGTATAAAATTAGTTTTTGAATAATTTACTATAGAAAAGGCAATCCCTGGGATATTTAAAATTTGCGACAGTATAAAATTATTTTTTGAATAATTTACTATAGAAAAGGCAATCCCTGGGATATTTAAAATTTGTGACAGTTGAAAATTAGTTTTTGAATAATTTACTATATAAAAGGCAATCCCTGGCGCAATTAAAATTTGTGACAGTTGAAAATTAGTTTTTGAAAAATTTACTATAGAAAAGGCAATCCCTGGGATATTTAAAATTTGCGACTGTTGAAAATTATTTTTTGAATAATTTACTATAGAAAAGTCAATCCCTGGCGCACATAAAATTTGCGACAGTTGAAAATTAGTTTTTGAATAATTTACTATATAAAAGGCAATCCCTGGCGCAATTAAAATTTGCGACAGTATAAAATTAGTTTTTGAAAAATTTACTATATAAAAGGCAATCCCTGGCGCAATTAAAATTTGTGACAGTTGAAAATTATTTTTTGAATAATTTACTATAGAAAAGGCAATCCCTGGGATATTTAAAATTTGCGACAGTAGAAAATTAGTTTTTGAATAATTTACTATAGAAAAGGCAATCCCTGGGATATTTAAAATTTGCGACAGTAGAAAATTAGTTTTTGAATAATTTACTATAGAAAAGGCAATCCCTGGCGCACATAAAATTTGCGACAGTATAAAATTATTTTTTGAATATTTTACTATAGAAAAGGCAATCCCTGGGATATTTAAAATTTGCGACAGTTGAAAATTATTTTTTGAATAATTTACTATAGAAAAGTCAATCCCTGGCGCACATAAAATTTGCGACAGTTGAAAATTAGTTTTTGAATAATTTACTATATAAAAGGCAATCCCTGGCGCAATTAAAATTTGCGACAGTATAAAATTAGTTTTTGAAAAATTTACTATATAAAAGGCAATCCCTGGCGCAATTAAAATTTGTGACAGTTGAAAATTATTTTTTGAATAATTTACTATAGAAAAGGCAATCCCTGGGATATTTAAAATTTGCGACAGTAGAAAATTAGTTTTTGAATAATTTACTATAGAAAAGGCAATCCCTGGGATATTTAAAATTTGCGACAGTAGAAAATTAGTTTTTGAATAATTTACTATAGAAAAGGCAATCCCTGGCGCACATAAAATTTGCGACAGTATAAAATTATTTTTTGAATAATTTACTATAGAAAAGGCAATCCCTGGGATATTTAAAATTTGCGACAGTAGAAAATTAGTTTTTGAATAATTTACTATAGAAAAGGCAATCCCTGGCGCACATAAAATTTGCGACAGTATAAAATTAGTTTTTGAATAATTTACTATAGAAAAGGCAATCCCTGGGATATTTAAAATTTGCGACAGTAGAAAATTAGTTTTTGAATAATTTACTATAGAAAAGTCAATCCCTGGCGCACATAAAATTTGCGACAGTTGAAAATTATTTTTTTAATAATTTACTATAGAAAAGGCAATCCCTGGGATATTTAAAATTTGCGACAGTATAAAATTAGTTTTTGAATAATTTACTATAGAAAAGGCAATCCCTGGCGCACATAAAATTTCTGACAGTATAAAATTAGTTTTTGAATAATTTACTATAGAAAAGGCAATCCCTGGCGCAATTAAAATTTGTGACAGTATAAAATTAGTTTTTGAATAATTTACTATATAAAAGGCAATCCCTGGCGTAATTAAAATTTGCGACAGTATAAAATTATTTTTTGAATAATTTACTATAGAAAAGGCAATCCCTGGCGCACATAAAATTTGTGACAGTATAAAATTAGTTTTTGAATAATTTACTATAGAAAAGGCAATCCCTGGCGTAATTAAAATTTGTGACAGTATAAAATTAGTTTTTGAATAATTTACTATAGAAAAGGCAATCCCTGGCGCAATTAAAATTTGTGACAGTTGAAAATTATTTTTTGAATAATTTACTATAGAAAAGGCAATTCCTGGGATATTTAAAATTTGTGACAGTTGAAAATTATTTTTTGAATAATTTACTATAGAAAAGTCAATCCCTGGCGCACATAAAATTTGCGACAGTATAAAATTAGTTTTTGAAAAATTTACTATATAAAAGGCAATCCCTGGCGCAATTAAAATTTGCGACAGTATAAAATTATTTTTTGAATAATTTACTATAGAAAAGGCAATCCCTGGGATATTTAAAATTTGCGACAGTATAAAATTAGTTTTTGAATAATTTACTATAGAAAAGGCAATCCCTGGGATATTTAAAATTTGTGACAGTATAAAATTAGTTTTTGAAAAATTTACTATATAAAAGGCAATCCCTGGCGCAATTAAAATTTGTGACAGTTGAAAATTATTTTTTGAATAATTTACTATAGAAAAGGCAATCCCTGGCGCAATTAAAATTTGTGACAGTTGAAAATTATTTTTTGAAAAATTTACTATATAAAAGGCAATCCCTGGCGTAATTAAAATTTGCGACAGTATAAAATTATTTTTTGAATAATTTACTATAGAAAAGGCAATCCCTGGCGCAATTAAAATTTGTGACAGTATAAAATTAGTTTTTGAATAATTTACTATAGAAAAGGCAATCCCTGGCGCAATTAAAATTTGCGACAGTAGAAAATTATTTTTTGAATAATTTACTATAGAAAAGGCAATCCCTGGCGTAATTAAAATTTGTGACAGTATAAAATTAGTTTTTGAATAATTTACTATAGAAAAGGCAATCCCTGGCGTAATTAAAATTTGTGACAGTATAAAATTAGTTTTTGAATAATTTACTATAGAAAAGGCAATCCCTGGGATATTTTAAATTTGCCACAGTAGAAAATTATTTTTTGAATAGTTTACTATAGAAAAGGCAATCCCTGGGATATTTAAAATTTGCGACAGTAGAAAATTAGTTTTTGAATAATTTACTATAGAAAAGGCAATCCCTGGCGCACATAAAATTTGCGACAGTATAAAATTATTTTTTGAATATTTTACTATAGAAAAGGCAATCCCTGGGATATTTAAAATTTGCGACAGTTGAAAATTATTTTTTGAATAATTTACTATAGAAAAGTCAATCCCTGGCGCACATAAAATTTGCGACAGTTGAAAATTAGTTTTTGAATAATTTACTATATAAAAGGCAATCCCTGGCGCAATTAAAATTTGCGACAGTATAAAATTAGTTTTTGAAAAATTTACTATATAAAAGGCAATCCCTGGCGCAATTAAAATTTGTGACAGTTGAAAATTATTTTTTGAATAATTTACTATAGAAAAGGCAATCCCTGGGATATTTAAAATTTGCGACAGTAGAAAATTAGTTTTTGAATAATTTACTATAGAAAAGGCAATCCCTGGGATATTTAAAATTTGCGACAGTAGAAAATTAGTTTTTGAATAATTTACTATAGAAAAGGCAATCCCTGGCGCACATAAAATTTGCGACAGTATAAAATTATTTTTTGAATAATTTACTATAGAAAAGGCAATCCCTGGGATATTTAAAATTTGCGACAGTAGAAAATTAGTTTTTGAATAATTTACTATAGAAAAGGCAATCCCTGGCGCACATAAAATTTGCGACAGTATAAAATTAGTTTTTGAATAATTTACTATAGAAAAGGCAATCCCTGGGATATTTAAAATTTGCGACAGTAGAAAATTAGTTTTTGAATAATTTACTATAGAAAAGTCAATCCCTGGCGCACATAAAATTTGCGACAGTTGAAAATTATTTTTTTAATAATTTACTATAGAAAAGGCAATCCCTGGGATATTTAAAATTTGCGACAGTATAAAATTAGTTTTTGAATAATTTACTATAGAAAAGGCAATCCCTGGCGCACATAAAATTTCTGACAGTATAAAATTAGTTTTTGAATAATTTACTATAGAAAAGGCAATCCCTGGCGCAATTAAAATTTGTGACAGTATAAAATTAGTTTTTGAATAATTTACTATATAAAAGGCAATCCCTGGCGTAATTAAAATTTGCGACAGTATAAAATTATTTTTTGAATAATTTACTATAGAAAAGGCAATCCCTGGCGCACATAAAATTTGTGACAGTATAAAATTAGTTTTTGAATAATTTACTATAGAAAAGGCAATCCCTGGCGTAATTAAAATTTGTGACAGTATAAAATTAGTTTTTGAATAATTTACTATAGAAAAGGCAATCCCTGGCGCAATTAAAATTTGTGACAGTTGAAAATTATTTTTTGAATAATTTACTATAGAAAAGGCAATTCCTGGGATATTTAAAATTTGTGACAGTTGAAAATTATTTTTTGAATAATTTACTATAGAAAAGTCAATCCCTGGCGCACATAAAATTTGCGACAGTATAAAATTAGTTTTTGAAAAATTTACTATATAAAAGGCAATCCCTGGCGCAATTAAAATTTGCGACAGTATAAAATTATTTTTTGAATAATTTACTATAGAAAAGGCAATCCCTGGGATATTTAAAATTTGCGACAGTATAAAATTAGTTTTTGAATAATTTACTATAGAAAAGGCAATCCCTGGGATATTTAAAATTTGTGACAGTATAAAATTAGTTTTTGAAAAATTTACTATATAAAAGGCAATCCCTGGCGCAATTAAAATTTGTGACAGTTGAAAATTATTTTTTGAATAATTTACTATAGAAAAGGCAATCCCTGGCGCAATTAAAATTTGTGACAGTTGAAAATTATTTTTTGAAAAATTTACTATATAAAAGGCAATCCCTGGCGTAATTAAAATTTGCGACAGTATAAAATTATTTTTTGAATAATTTACTATAGAAAAGGCAATCCCTGGCGCAATTAAAATTTGTGACAGTATAAAATTAGTTTTTGAATAATTTACTATAGAAAAGGCAATCCCTGGCGCAATTAAAATTTGCGACAGTAGAAAATTATTTTTTGAATAATTTACTATAGAAAAGGCAATCCCTGGCGTAATTAAAATTTGTGACAGTATAAAATTAGTTTTTGAATAATTTACTATAGAAAAGGCAATCCCTGGCGTAATTAAAATTTGTGACAGTATAAAATTAGTTTTTGAATAATTTACTATAGAAAAGGCAATCCCTGGGATATTTAAAATTTGCGACAGTAGAAAATTATTTTTTGAATAGTTTACTATAGAAAAGGCAATCCCTGGGATATTTAAAATTTGCGACAGTAGAAAATTATTTTTTGAATAATTTACTATAGAAAAGGCAATCCCTGGCGCAATTAAAATTTGTGACAGTATAAAATTAGTTTTTGAATAATTTACTATAGAAAAGGCAATCCCTGGCGCACATAAAATTTGCGACAGTTGAAAATTATTTTTTGAATAATTTACTATAGAAAAGGCAATCCCTGGCGCACATAAAATTTGCGACAGTTGAAAATTATTTTTTGAATAATTTACTATAGAAAAGGCAATCCCTGGCGCAATTAAAATTTGCGACAGTATAAAATTAGTTTTTGAATAATTTACTATAGAAAAGGCAATCCCTGGCGTAATTAAAATTTGTGACAGTATAAAATTAGTTTTTGAATAATTTACTATAGAAAAGGCAATCCCTGGGATATTTAAAATTTGCGACAGTAGAAAATTATTTTTTGAATAGTTTACTATAGAAAAGTCAATCCCTGGCGCAATTAAAATTTGCGACAGTATAAAATTATTTTTTGAATAATTTACTATAGAAAAGTCAATCCCTGGCGCAATTAAAATTTGTGACAGTTGAAAATTATTTTTTGAATAATTTACTGTAGAAAAGGCAATCCCTGGGATATTTAAAATTTGCGACAGTATAAAATTAGTTTTTGAATAATTTACTATATAAAAGGCAATCCCTGGCGCACATAAAATTTGCGACAGTAGAAAATTATTTTTTGAATAATTTACTATAGAAAAGGCAATCCCTGGCGCAATTAAAATTTGCGACAGTATAAAATTATTTTTTGAATAATTTACTATAGAAAAGGCAATCCCTGGGATATTTAAAATTTGCGACAGTAGAAAATTAGTTTTTGAATAATTTACTATAGAAAAGGCAATCCCTGGCGCAATTAAAATTTGCGACAGTAGAAAATTATTTTTTGAATAATTTACTATATAAAAGGCAATCCCTGGCGCAATTAAAATTTGTGACAGTTGAAAATTATTTTTTGAATAATTTACTATAGAAAAGGCAATCCCTGGCGCAATTAAAATTTGCGACAGTATAAAATTATTTTTTGAATAATTTACTATAGAAAAGGCAATCCCTGGCGCAATTAAAATTTGTGACAGTTGAAAATTATTTTTTGAATAATTTACTATATAAAAGGCAATCCCTGGCGCAATTAAAATTTGTGACAGTTGAAAATTATTTTTTGAATAATTTACTATAGAAAAGGCAATCCCTGGCGCACATAAAATTTGCGACAGTATAAAATTAGTTTTTGAATAATTTACTATAGAAAAGTCAATCCCTGGCGCACATAAAATTTGCGACAGTATAAAATTATTTTTTGAATAATATACTGTAGCAAAGGCAATCCCTGGCGCAATTAAAATTTGCGACAGTATAAAATTATTTTTTGAATAATTTACTATAGAAAAGGCAATCCCTGGGATATTTAAAATTTGCGACAGTTGAAAATTATTTTTTGAATAATTTACTATAGAAAAGGCAATCCCTGGCGCACATAAAATTTGCGACAGTAGAAAATTAGTTTTTGAATAATTTACTATAGAAAAGGCAATCCCTGGCGCACATAAAATTTGTGACAGTATAAAATTAGTTTTTGAAAAATTTACTATATAAAAGGCAATCCCTGGCGTAATTAAAATTTGCGACAGTATAAAATTATTTTTTGAATAATTTACTATAGAAAAGGCAATCCCTGGCGTAATTAAAATTTGCGACAGTATAAAATTAGTTTTTGAATAATTTACTATAGAAAAGGCAATCCCTGGCGCAATTAAAATTTGTGACAATTGAAAATTAGTTTTTGAATAATTTACTATATAAAAGGCAATCCCTGGGATATTTAAAATTTGCGACAGTAGAAAATTATTTTTTGAATAATTTACTATAGAAAAGGCAATCCCTGGCGCAATTAAAATTTGCGACAGTATAAAATTATTTTTTGAATAATTTACTATAGAAAAGGCAATCCCTGGGATATTTAAAATTTGCGACAGTTGAAAATTATTTTTTGAATAATTTACTATAGAAAAGGCAATCCCTGGCGCACATAAAATTTGCGACAGTAGAAAATTAGTTTTTGAATAATTTACTATAGAAAAGGCAATCCCTGGCGTAATTAAAATTTGCGACAGTATAAAATTAGTTTTTGAATAATTTACTATATAAAAGGCAATCCCTGGGATATTTAAAATTTGCGACAGTAGAAAATTATTTTTTGAATAATTTACTATAGAAAAGGCAATCCCTGGGATATTTAAAATTTGCGACAGTATAAAATTAGTTTTTGAAAAATTTACTATATAAAAGGCAATCCCTGGGATATTTAAAATTTGCGACAGTAGAAAATTATTTTTTGAATAATTTACTATAGAAAAGTCAATCCCTGGGATATTTAAAATTTGCGACAGTAGAAAATTATTTTTTGAATAATTTACTATAGAAAAGTCAATCCCTGGCGCAATTAAAATTTGTGACAGTATAAAATTAGTTTTTGAATAATTTACTATAGAAAAGGCAATCCCTGGGATATTTAAAATTTGTGACAGTAGAAAATTATTTTTTGAATAATTTACTGTAGAAAAGGCAATCCCTGGCGCAATTAAAATTTGTGACAGTTGAAAATTATTTTTTGAATAATTTACTATAGAAAAGGCAATCCCTGGCGCAATTAAAATTTGCGACAGTAGAAAATTAGTTTTTGAATAATTTACTATAGAAAAGGCAATCCCTGGCGCAATTAAAATTTGCGACAGTTGAAAATTATTTTTTGAATAATTTACTATAGAAAAGTCAATCCCTGGCGCACATAAAATTTGCGACAGTTGAAAATTAGTTTTTGAATAATTTACTATAGAAAAGGCAATCCCTGGCGCAATTAAAATTTGCGACAGTTGAAAATTATTTTTTGAATAATTTACTATAGAAAAGGCAATCCCTGGCGCAATTAAAATTTGCGACAGTATAAAATTAGTTTTTGAAAAATTTACTATAGAAAAGTCAATCCCTGGGATATTTAAAATTTGCGACAGTATAAAATTATTTTTTGAATAATTTACTGTAGAAAAGGCAATCCCTGGGATATTTAAAATTTGCGACAGTAGAAAATTATTTTTTGAATAATTTACTATAGAAAAGGCAATCCCTGGGATATTTAAAATTTGTGACAGTTGAAAATTAGTTTTTGAATAATTTACTATATAAAAGGCAATCCCTGGCGCACATAAAATTTGCGACAGTATAAAATTATTTTTTGAATAATTTACTGTAGAAAAGGCAATCCCTGGCGTAATTAAAATTTGCGACAGTTGAAAATTATTTTTTGAATAATTTACTATAGAAAAGTCAATCCCTGGCGCACATAAAATTTGCGACAGTATAAAATTAGTTTTTGAAAAATTTACTATAGAAAAGTCAATCCCTGGCGCACATAAAATTTGCGACAGTTGAAAATTAGTTTTTGAATAATTTACTATAGAAAAGGCAATCCCTGGCGCAATTAAAATTTGCGACAGTATAAAATTAGTTTTTGAATAATTTACTATAGAAAAGGCAATCCCTGGGATATTTAAAATTTGCGACAGTATAAAATTAGTTTTTGAATAATTTACTACAGAAAAGGCAATCCCTGGCGCAATTAAAATTTGTGACAGTATAAAATTAGTTTTTGAATAATTTACTATAGAAAAGGCAATCCCTGGCGCAATTAAAATTTGCGACAGTAGAAAATTATTTTTTGAATAATTTACTATAGAAAAGGCAATCCCTGGCGCAATTAAAATTTGTGACAGTATAAAATTATTTTTTGAATAATTTACTATAGAAAAGGCAATCCCTGGCGCAATTGAAATTTGCGACAGTTGAAAATTATTTTTTGAATAATTTACTATAGAAAAGTCAATCCCTGGTGCACATAAAATTTGCGACAGTTGAAAATTAGTTTTTGAATAATTTACTATAGAAAAGGCAATCCCTGGCGCAATTAAAATTTGCGACAGTTGAAAATTATTTTTTGAATAATTTACTATAGAAAAGGCAATCCCTGGCGCAATTAAAATTTGCGACAGTATAAAATTAGTTTTTGAAAAATTTACTATATAAAAGACAATCCCTGGCGTAATTAAAATTTGCGACAGTATAAAATTATTTTTTGAAAAATTTACTATAGAAAAGGCAATCCCTGGCGTAATTAAAATTTGCGACAGTTGAAAATTAGTTTTTGAATAATTTACTATAGAAAAGGCAATCCCTGGGATATTTAAAATTTGCGACAGTAGAAAATTATTTTTTGAATAATTTACTATAGAAAAGTCAATCCCTGGCGCAATTAAAATTTGCGACAGTATAAAATTAGTTTTTGAATAATTTACTATAGAAAAGGCAATCCCTGGCGCAATTAAAATTTGCGACAGTATAAAATTAGTTTTTGAAAAATTTACTATAGAAAAGGCAATCCCTGGCGCAATTAAAATTTGTGACAGTTGAAAATTATTTTTTGAATAATTTACTATAGAAAAGGCAATCCCTGGCGCAATTAAAATTTGCGACAGTAGAAAATTATTTTTTGAATAATTTACTATAGAAAAGGCAATCCCTGGCGCAATTAAAATTTGTGACAGTATAAAATTATTTTTTGAATAATTTACTATAGAAAAGGCAATCCCTGGCGCAATTAAATTTGCGACAGTTGAAAATTATTTTTTGAATAATTTACTATAGAAAAGTCAATCCCTGGCGCACATAAAATTTGCGACAGTTGAAAATTAGTTTTTGAATAATTTACTATAGAAAAGGCAATCCCTGGCGCAATTAAAATTTGCGACAGTTGAAAATTATTTTTTGAATAATTTACTATAGAAAAGGCAATCCCTGGCGCAATTAAAATTTGCGACAGTATAAAATTAGTTTTTGAAAAATTTACTATATAAAAGGCAATCCCTGGCGTAATTAAAATTTGTGACAGTTGAAAATTATTTTTTGAAAAATTTACTATATAAAAGGCAATCCCTGGCGCAATTAAAATTTGCGACAGTATAAAATTATTTTTTGAATAATTTACTGTAGAAAAGGCAATCCCTGGCGCACATAAAATTTGTGACAGTAGAAAATTATTTTTTGAATAATTTACTATAGAAAAGTCAATCCCTGGCGCACATAAAATTTGCGACAGTATAAAATTATTTTTTGAATAATTTACTGTAGAAAAGGCAATCCCTGGGATATTTAAAATTTGCGACAGTAGAAAATTATTTTTTGAATAATTTACTATAGAAAAGGCAATCCCTGGCGCAATTAAAATTTGCGACAGTTGAAAATTAGTTTTTGAATAATTTACTATAGAAAAGGCAATCCCTGGCGCAATTAAAATTTGCGACAGTAGAAAATTAGTTTTTGAATAATTTACTATAGAAAAGGCAATCCCTGGCGCAATTAAAATTTGCGACAGTTGAAAATTATTTTTTGAATAATTTACTATAGAAAAGGCAATCCCTGGCGCAATTAAAATTTGCGACAGTATAAAATTAGTTTTTGAAAAATTTACTATATAAAAGGCAATCCCTGGCGTAATTAAAATTTGCGACAGTATAAAATTATTTTTTGAATAATTTACTATAGAAAAGGCAATCCCTGGCGTAATTAAAATTTGCGACAGTATAAAATTAGTTTTTGAATAATTTACTATAGAAAAGGCAATCCCTGGCGTAATTAAAATTTGCGACAGTATAAAATTAGTTTTTGAATAATTTACTATAGAAAAGGCAATCCCTGGGATATTTAAAATTTGTGACAGTATAAAATTATTTTTTGAATAATTTACTGTAGAAAAGGCAATCCCTGGCGCAATTAAAATTTGTGACAGTATAAAATTAATTTTTGAATAATTTACTATAGAAAAGGCAATCCCTGGCGTAATTAAAATTTGCGACAGTATAAAATTAGTTTTTGAATAATTTACTATAGAAAAGGCAATCCCTGGCGTAATTAAAATTTGCGACAGTATAAAATTAGTTTTTGAATAATTTACTATAGAAAAGGCAATCCCTGGGATATTTAAAATTTGTGACAGTATAAAATTATTTTTTGAATAATTTACTGTAGAAAAGGCAATCCCTGGCGTAATTAAAATTTGTGACAGTATAAAATTAGTTTTTGAATAATTTACTATAGAAAAGGCAATCCCTGGCGCACATAAAATTTGTGACAGTATAAAATTAGTTTTTGAATAATTTACTATAGAAAAGGCAATCCCTGGCGCAATTAAAATTTGTGACAGTTGAAAATTATTTTTTGAATAATTTACTATAGAAAAGGCAATCCCTGGCGTAATTAAAATTTGTGACAGTATAAAATTAGTTTTTGAATAATTTACTATAGAAAAGGCAATCCCTGGGATATTTAAAATTTGCGACAGTATAAAATTAGTTTTTGAATAATTTACTATAGAAAAGGCAATCCCTGGGATATTTAAAATTTGTGACAGTATAAAATTAGTTTTTGAATAATTTACTATATAAAAGGCAATCCCTGGCGCAATTAAAATTTGTGACAGTATAAAATTAGTTTTTGAATATTTTACTATAGAAAAGGCAATCCCTGGGATATTTAAAATTTGCGACAGTATAAAATTATTTTTTGAATAATTTACTATAGAAAAGGCAATCCCTGGGATATTTAAAATTTGTGACAGTTGAAAATTAGTTTTTGAATAATTTACTATATAAAAGGCAATCCCTGGCGCAATTAAAATTTGTGACAGTATAAAATTAGTTTTTGAATAATTTACTATAGAAAAGGCAATCCCTGGCGCACATAAAATTTGCGACAGTTGAAAATTAGTTTTTGAATAATTTACTATAGAAAAGTCAATCCCTGGCGCAATTAAAATTTGTGACAGTTGAAAATTAGTTTTTGAATAATTTACTATAGAAAAGGCAATCCCTGGCGCAATTAAAATTTGCGACAGTATAAAATTAGTTTTTGAATAATTTACTATAGAAAAGGCAATCCCTGGGATATTTAAAATTTGTGACAGTTGAAAATTATTTTTTGAATAATTTACTATAGAAAAGTCAATCCCTGGCGCACATAAAATTTGCGACAGTAGAAAATTAGTTTTTGAAAAATTTACTATAGAAAAGGCAATCCCTGGCGCAATTAAAATTTGTGACAGTTGAAAATTAGTTTTTGAATAATTTACTGTAGAAAAGGCAATCCCTGGCGCAATTAAAATTTGTGACAGTTGAAAATTAGTTTTTGAATAATTTACTATAGAAAAGTCAATCCCTGGCGCAATTAAAATTTGTGACAGTTGAAAATTATTTTTTGAATAATTTACTATAGAAAAGGCAATCCCTGGCGCAATTAAAATTTCCGACAGTAGAAAATTAGTTTTTGAATAATTTACTATATAAAAGGCAATCCCTGGCGCACATAAAATTTGCGACAGTAGAAAATTATTTTTTGAATAATTTACTATAGAAAAGGCAATCCCTGGCGCAATTAAAATTTGCGACAGTATAAAATTATTTTTTGAATAATTTACTATAGAAAAGGCAATCCCTGGCGCAATTAAAATTTGTGACAGTTGAAAATTAGTTTTTGAATAATTTACTATAGAAAAGTCAATCCCTGGCGCAATTAAAATTTGTGACAGTTGAAAATTATTTTTTGAATAATTTACTATAGAAAAGTCAATCCCTGGCGCACATAAAATTTGCGACAGTATAAAATTATTTTTTGAATAATTTACTATAGAAAAGGCAATCCCTGGGATATTTAAAATTTGCGACAGTATAAAATTAGTTTTTGAATAATTTACTATAGAAAAGGCAATCCCTGGGATATTTAAAATTTGTGACAGTATAAAATTAGTTTTTGAATAATTTACTATAGAAAAGGCAATCCCTGGGATATTTAAAATTTGTGACAGTATCAAATTATTTTTTGAATAATTTACTGTAGAAAAGGCAATCCCTGGCGCAATTAAAATTTGTGACAGTATAAAATTAATTTTTGAATAATTTAATATAGAAAAGGCAATCCCTGGCGTAATTAAAATTTGCGACAGTATAAAATTAGTTTTTGAATAATTTACTATAGAAAAGGCAATCCCTGGCGTAATTAAAATTTGCGACAGTATAAAATTAGTTTTTGAATAATTTACTATAGAAAAGGCAATCCCTGGGATATTTAAAATTTGTGACAGTATAAAATTATTTTTTGAATAATTTACTGTAGAAAAGGCAATCCCTGGCGTAATTAAAATTTGTGACAGTATAAAATTAGTTTTTGAATAATTTACTATAGAAAAGGCAATCCCTGGGATATTTAAAATTTGTGACAGTATAAAATTAGTTTTTGAATAATTTACTATAGAAAAGGCAATCCCTGGGATATTTAAAATTTGTGACAGTATAAAATTATTTTTTGAATAATTTACTGTAGAAAAGGCAATCCCTGGCGCAATTAAAATTTGTGACAGTTGAAAATTAGTTTTTGAATAATTTACTATAGAAAAGTCAATCCCTGGCGCAATTAAAATTTGTGACAGTTGAAAATTATTTTTTGAATAATTTACTATAGAAAAGGCAATCCCTGGCGCAATTAAAATTTGCGACAGTAGAAAATTAGTTTTTGAATAATTTACTATATAAAAGGCAATCCCTGGCGCACATAAAATTTGCGACAGTAGAAAATTATTTTTTGAATAATTTACTATAGAAAAGGCAATCCCTGGCGCAATTAAAATTTGCGACAGTATAAAATTATTTTTTGAATAATTTACTATAGAAAAGGCAATCCCTGGCGCAATTAAAATTTGTGACAGTTGAAAATTAGTTTTTGAATAATTTACTATAGAAAAGTCAATCCCTGGCGCAATTAAAATTTGTGACAGTTGAAAATTATTTTTTGAATAATTTACTATAGAAAAGTCAATCCCTGGCGCACATAAAATTTGCGACAGTATAAAATTATTTTTTGAATAATTTACTATAGAAAAGGCAATCCCTGGGATATTTAAAATTTGCGACAGTATAAAATTAGTTTTTGAATAATTTACTATAGAAAAGGCAATCCCTGGGATATTTAAAATTTGTGACAGTATAAAATTAGTTTTTGAATAATTTACTATAGAAAAGGCAATCCCTGGGATATTTAAAATTTGTGACAGTATAAAATTATTTTTTGAATAATTTACTGTAGAAAAGGCAATCCCTGGCGCAATTAAAATTTGTGACAGTATAAAATTAATTTTTGAATAATTTACTATAGAAAAGGCAATCCCTGGCGCAATTAAAATTTGCGACAGTATAAAATTATTTTTTGAATAATTTACTATAGAAAAGGCAATCCCTGGCGCAATTAAAATTTGTGACAGTTGAAAATTAGTTTTTGAATAATTTACTATAGAAAAGGCAATCCCTGGCGCAATTAAAATTTGCGACAGTATAAAATTAGTTTTTGAAAAATTTACTATATAAAAGGCAATCCCTGGCGTAATTAAAATTTGCGACAGTATAAAATTATTTTTTGAATAATTTACTATAGAAAAGGCAATCCCTGGCGTAATTAAAATTTGCGACAGTATAAAATTAGTTTTTGAATAATTTACTATAGAAAAGGCAATCCCTGGCGTAATTAAAATTTGCGACAGTATAAAATTAGTTTTTGAATAATTTACTATAGAAAAGGCAATCCCTGGGATATTTAAAATTTGTGACAGTATAAAATTATTTTTTGAATAATTTACTGTAGAAAAGGCAATCCCTGGCGCAATTAAAATTTGTGACAGTATAAAATTAATTTTTGAATAATTTACTATAGAAAAGGCAATCCCTGGCGTAATTAAAATTTGCGACAGTATAAAATTAGTTTTTGAATAATTTACTATAGAAAAGGCAATCCCTGGCGTAATTAAAATTTGCGACAGTATAAAATTAGTTTTTGAATAATTTACTATAGAAAAGGCAATCCCTGGGATATTTAAAATTTGTGACAGTATAAAATTATTTTTTGAATAATTTACTGTAGAAAAGGCAATCCCTGGCGTAATTAAAATTTGTGACAGTATAAAATTAGTTTTTGAATAATTTACTATAGAAAAGGCAATCCCTGGCGCACATAAAATTTGTGACAGTATAAAATTAGTTTTTGAATAATTTACTATAGAAAAGGCAATCCCTGGCGCAATTAAAATTTGTGACAGTTGAAAATTATTTTTTGAATAATTTACTATAGAAAAGGCAATCCCTGGCGTAATTAAAATTTGTGACAGTATAAAATTAGTTTTTGAATAATTTACTATAGAAAAGGCAATCCCTGGGATATTTAAAATTTGCGACAGTATAAAATTAGTTTTTGAATAATTTACTATAGAAAAGGCAATCCCTGGGATATTTAAAATTTGTGACAGTATAAAATTAGTTTTTGAATAATTTACTATATAAAAGGCAATCCCTGGCGCAATTAAAATTTGTGACAGTATAAAATTAGTTTTTGAATATTTTACTATAGAAAAGGCAATCCCTGGGATATTTAAAATTTGCGACAGTATAAAATTATTTTTTGAATAATTTACTATAGAAAAGGCAATCCCTGGGATATTTAAAATTTGTGACAGTTGAAAATTAGTTTTTGAATAATTTACTATATAAAAGGCAATCCCTGGCGCAATTAAAATTTGTGACAGTATAAAATTAGTTTTTGAATAATTTACTATAGAAAAGGCAATCCCTGGCGCACATAAAATTTGCGACAGTTGAAAATTAGTTTTTGAATAATTTACTATAGAAAAGTCAATCCCTGGCGCAATTAAAATTTGTGACAGTTGAAAATTAGTTTTTGAATAATTTACTATAGAAAAGGCAATCCCTGGCGCAATTAAAATTTGCGACAGTATAAAATTAGTTTTTGAATAATTTACTATAGAAAAGGCAATCCCTGGGATATTTAAAATTTGTGACAGTTGAAAATTATTTTTTGAATAATTTACTATAGAAAAGTCAATCCCTGGCGCACATAAAATTTGCGACAGTAGAAAATTAGTTTTTGAAAAATTTACTATAGAAAAGGCAATCCCTGGCGCAATTAAAATTTGTGACAGTTGAAAATTAGTTTTTGAATAATTTACTGTAGAAAAGGCAATCCCTGGCGCAATTAAAATTTGTGACAGTTGAAAATTAGTTTTTGAATAATTTACTATAGAAAAGTCAATCCCTGGCGCAATTAAAATTTGTGACAGTTGAAAATTATTTTTTGAATAATTTACTATAGAAAAGGCAATCCCTGGCGCAATTAAAATTTGCGACAGTAGAAAATTAGTTTTTGAATAATTTACTATATAAAAGGCAATCCCTGGCGCACATAAAATTTGCGACAGTAGAAAATTATTTTTTGAATAATTTACTATAGAAAAGGCAATCCCTGGCGCAATTAAAATTTGCGACAGTATAAAATTATTTTTTGAATAATTTACTATAGAAAAGGCAATCCCTGGCGCAATTAAAATTTGTGACAGTTGAAAATTAGTTTTTGAATAATTTACTATAGAAAAGTCAATCCCTGGCGCAATTAAAATTTGTGACAGTTGAAAATTATTTTTTGAATAATTTACTATAGAAAAGTCAATCCCTGGCGCACATAAAATTTGCGACAGTATAAAATTATTTTTTGAATAATTTACTATAGAAAAGGCAATCCCTGGGATATTTAAAATTTGCGACAGTATAAAATTAGTTTTTGAATAATTTACTATAGAAAAGGCAATCCCTGGGATATTTAAAATTTGTGACAGTATAAAATTAGTTTTTGAATAATTTACTATAGAAAAGGCAATCCCTGGGATATTTAAAATTTGTGACAGTATAAAATTAGTTTTTGAATAATTTACTATAGAAAAGGCAATCCCTGGGATATTTAAAATTTGCGACAGTATAAAATTATTTTTTGAAAAATTTACTATAGAAAAGGCAATCCCTGGCGTAATTAAAATTTGCGACAGTTGAAAATTAGTTTTTGAATAATTTACTATAGAAAAGGCAATCCCTGGGATATTTAAAATTTGCGACAGTTGAAAATTATTTTTTGAATAATTTACTATAGAAAAGGCAATCCCTGGCGCAATTAAAATTTGCGACAGTTGAAAATTATTTTTTGAATAATTTACTATAGAAAAGTCAATCCCTGGCGCACATAAAATTTGCGACAGTTGAAAATTAGTTTTTGAATAATTTACTATAGAAAAGGCAATCCCTGGCGCAATTAAAATTTGCGACAGTATAAAATTATTTTTTGAATAATTTACTATAGAAAAGGCAATCCCTGGGATATTTAAAATTTGCGACAGTAGAAAATTAGTTTTTGAATAATTTACTATAGAAAAGGCAATCCCTGGGATATTTAAAATTTGCGACAGTATAAAATTATTTTTTGAATAATTTACTGTAGAAAAGGCAATCCCTGGGATATTTAAAATTTGCGACAGTAGAAAATTATTTTTTGAATAATTTACTGTAGAAAAGGCAATCCCTGGGATATTTAAAATTTGCGACAGTAGAAAATTAGTTTTTGAATAATTTACTATAGAAAAGGCAATCCCTGGCGCAATTAAAATTTGCGACAGTATAAAATTATTTTTTGAATAATTTACTGTAGAAAAGGCAATCCCTGGGATATTTAAAATTTGCGACAGTATAAAATTAGTTTTTGAATAATTTACTATATAAAAGGCAATCCCTGGCGCAATTAAAATTTGCGACAGTATAAAATTAGTTTTTGAAAAATTTACTATAGAAAAGGCAATCCCTGGCGCACATAAAATTTGTGACAGTTGAAAATTATTTTTTGAATAATTTACTGTAGAAAAGGCAATCCCTGGCGCAATTAAAATTTGCGACAGTAGAAAATTATTTTTTGAATAATTTACTATAGAAAAGGCAATCCCTGGGATATTTAAAATTTGCGACAGTAGAAAATTAGTTTTTGAATAATTTACTATAGAAAAGGCAATCCCTGGCGCAATTAAAATTTGCGACAGTTGAAAATTATTTTTTGAATAATTTACTATAGAAAAGTCAATCCCTGGCGCACATAAAATTTGCGACAGTTGAAAATTAGTTTTTGAATAATTTACTATAGAAAAGGCAATCCCTGGCGCAATTAAAATTTGCGACAGTATAAAATTAGTTTTTGAATAATTTACTATATAAAAGGCAATCCCTGGCGCAATTAAAATTTGCGACAGTATAAAATTAGTTTTTGAAAAATTTACTATAGAAAAGGCAATCCCTGGCGCACATAAAATTTGTGACAGTTGAAAATTATTTTTTGAATAATTTACTATATAAAAGGCAATCCCTGGGATATTTAAAATTTGCGACAGTAGAAAATTATTTTTTGAATAATTTACTGTAGAAAAGGCAATCCCTGGGATATTTAAAATTTGCGACAGTAGAAAATTAGTTTTTGAAAAATTTACTATAGAAAAGGCAATCCCTGGCGCACATAAAATTTGCGACAGTAGAAAATTATTTTTTGAATAATTTACTATAGAAAAGGCAATCCCTGGGATATTTAAAATTTGCGACAGTAGAAAATTAGTTTTTGAATAATTTACTATAGAAAAGGCAATCCCTGGCGTAATTAAAATTTGCGACAGTATAAAATTATTTTTTGAATAATTTACTATAGAAAAGGCAATCCCTGGCGCACATAAAATTTGTGACAGTATAAAATTATTTTTTGAATAATTTACTATAGAAAAGGCAATCCCTGGCGCAATTAAAATTTGTGACAGTTGAAAATTATTTTTTGAATAATTTACTATAGAAAAGGCAATCCCTGGGATATTTAAAATTTGCGACAGTAGAAAATTATTTTTTGAATAATTTACTGTAGAAAAGGCAATCCCTGGGATATTTAAAATTTGCGACAGTAGAAAATTATTTTTTGAATAATTTACTGTAGAAAAGGCAATCCCTGGGATATTTAAAATTTGCGACACTAGAAAATTAGTTTTTGAAAAATTTACTATAGAAAAGGCAATCCCTGGCGCACATAAAATTTGTGACAGTATAAAATTATTTTTTGAATAATTTACTATAGAAAAGGCAAACCCTGGCGCAATTAAAATTTGCGACAGTAGAAAATTAGTTTTTGAATAATTTACTGTAGAAAAGGCAATCCCTGGGATATTTAAAATTTGCGACAGTATAAAATTATTTTTTGAATAATTTACTATAGAAAAGGCAATCCCTGGCGCAATTAAAATTTGCGACAGTATAAAATTATTTTTTGAATAATTTACTGTAGAAAAGGCAATCCCTGGGATGTTTAAAATTTGCGACAGTATAAAATTAGTTTTTGAATAATTTACTATATAAAAGGCAATCCCTGGCGCAATTAAAATTTGCGACAGTATAAAATTAGTTTTTGAAAAATTTACTATAGAAAAGGCAATCCCTGGCGCACATAAAATTTGTGACAGTATAAAATTAGTTTTTGAATAATTTACTATATAAAAGGCAATCCCTGGCGCAATTAAAATTTGCGACAGTATAAAATTAGTTTTTGAAAAATTTACTATAGAAAAGGCAATCCCTGGCGCACATAAAATTTGTGACAGTTGAAAATTATTTTTTGAATAATTTACTGTAGAAAAGGCAATCCCTGGCGCAATTAAAATTTGCGACAGTAGAAAATTAGTTTTTGAATAATTTACTATAGAAAAGGCAATCCCTGGCGCAATTAAAATTTGCGACAGTTGAAAATTATTTTTTGAATAATTTAATATAGAAAAGTCAATCCCTGGCGCACATAAAATTTGCGACAGTTGAAAATTAGTTTTTGAATAATTTACTATAGAAAAGGCAATCCCTGGCGCAATTAAAATTTGCGACAGTATAAAATTATTTTTTGAATAATTTACTATATAAAAGGCAATCCCTGGCGCAATTAAAATTTGCGACAGTAGAAAATAAGTTTTTGAATAATTTACTATAGAAAAGGCAATCCCTGGGATATTTAAAATTTGCGACAGTATAAAATTATTTTTTGAATAATTTACTGTAGAAAAGGCAATCCCTGGGATATTTAAAATTTGCGACAGTAGAAAATTATTTTTTGAATAATTTACTATAGAAAAGGCAATCCCTGGGATATTTAAAATTTGCGACAGTAGAAAATTAGTTTTTGAATAATTTACTATAGAAAAGGCAATCCCTGGCGCAATTAAAATTTGCGACAGTTGAAAATTATTTTTTGAATAATTTACTATAGAAAAGTCAATCCCTGGCGCACATAAAATTTGCGACAGTTGAAAATTAGTTTTTGAATAATTTACTATAGAAAAGGCAATCCCTGGCGCAATTAAAATTTGCGACAGTATAAAATTATTTTTTGAATAATTTACTATATAAAAGGCAATCCCTGGCGCAATTAAAATTTGCGACAGTAGAAAATTAGTTTTTGAATAATTTACTATAGAAAAGGCAATCCCTGGGATATTTAAAATTTGCGACAGTAGAAAATTAGTTTTTGAATAATTTACTATAGAAAAGGCAATCCCTGGGATATTTAAAATTTGCGACAGTATAAAATTAGTTTTTGAATAATTTACTATATAAAAGGCAATCCCTGGCGCAATTAAAATTTGCGACAGTATAAAATTAGTTTTTGAAAAATTTACTATAGAAAAGGCAATCCCTGGCGCACATAAAATTTGTGACAGTTGAAAATTATTTTTTGAATAATTTACTATAGAAAAGTCAATCCCTGGCGCACATAAAATTTGCGACAGTTGAAAATTAGTTTTTGAATAATTTACTATAGAAAAGGCAATCCCTGGCGCAATTAAAATTTGCGACAGTATAAAATTATTTTTTGAATAATTTACTATATAAAAAGCAATCCCTGGGATATTTAAAATTTGCGACAGTAGAAAATTAGTTTTTGAATAATTTACTATAGAAAAGGCAATCCCTGGGATATTTAAAATTTGCGACAGTATAAAATTATTTTTTGAATAATTTACTATAGAAAAGGCAATCCCTGGCGCACATAAAATTTGTGACAGTTGAAAATTATTTTTTGAATAATTTACTGTAGAAAAGGCAATCCCTGGCGCAATTAAAATTTGCGACAGTAGAAAATTAGTTTTTGAATAATTTACTATAGAAAAGGCAATCCCTGGCGCAATTAAAATTTGCGACAGTTGAAAATTAGTTTTTGAATAATTTACTATAGAAAAGTCAATCCCTGGCGCACATAAAATTTGCGACAGTTGAAAATTAGTTTTTGAATAATTTACTATAGAAAAGGCAATCCCTGGCGCAATTAAAATTTGCGACAGTAGAAAATTAGTTTTTGAATAATTTACTATAGAAAAGGCAATCCCTGGGATATTTAAAATTTGCGACAGTAGAAAATTAGTTTTTGAATAATTTACTATAGAAAAGGCAATCCCTGGGATATTTAAAATTTGCGACAGTATAAAATTAGTTTTTGAATAATTTACTATATAAAAGGCAATCCCTGGCGCAATTAAAATTTGCGACAGTATAAAATTAGTTTTTGAAAAATTTACTATAGAAAAGGCAATCCCTGGCGCACATAAAATTTGTGACAGTTGAAAATTATTTTTTGAATAATTTACTGTAGAAAAGGCAATCCCTGGCGCAATTAAAATTTGTGACAGTAGAAAATTATTTTTTGAATAATTTACTATAGAAAAGTCAATCCCTGGCGCACATAAAATTTGCGACAGTAGAAAATTATTTTTTGAATAATTTACTGTAGAAAAGGCAATCCCTGGCGCAATTAAAATTTGTGACAGTAGAAAATTAGTTTTTGAATAATTTACTGTAGAAAAGGCAATCCCTGGCGCACATAAAATTTGCGACAGTAAAAAATTATTTTTTGAATAATTTACTATAGAAAAGGCAATCCCTGGCGCACATAAAATTTGCGACAGTAAAAAATTATTTTTTGAATAATTTACTATAGAAAAGGCAATCCCTGGCGCACATAAAATTTGCGACAGTAAAAAATTATTTTTTGAATAATTTACTGTAGAAAAGGCAATCCCTGGGATATTTAAAATTTGCGACTGTAGAAAATTAGTTTTTGAAAAATTTACTATAGAAAAGGCAATCCCTGGCGCAATTAAAATTTGTGACAGTATAAAATTAGTTTTTGAATAATTTACTATAGAAAAGTCAATCCCTGGCGCAATTAAAATTTGTGACAGTAGAAAATTATTTTTTGAATAATTTACTGTAGAAAAGGCAATCCCTGGCGCACATAAAATTTGCGACAGTAGAAAATTATTTTTTGAATAATTTACTGTAGAAAAGGCAATCCCTGGCGCAATTAAAATTTGTGACAGTAGAAAATTAGTTTTTGAAAAATTTACTGTAGAAAAGGCAATCCCTGGCGCACATAAAATTTGTGACAGTTGAAAATTATTTTTTGAATAATTTACTATAGAAAAGGCAATCCCTGGCGCAATTAAAATTTGTGACAGTATAAAATTATTTTTTGAATAATTTACTATATAAAAGGCAATCCCTGGGATATTTAAAATTTGCGACAGTAAAAAATTATTTTTTGAATAATTTACTGTAGAAAAGGCAATCCCTGGCGCACATAAAATTTGCGACAGTAGAAAATTATTTTTTGAATAATTTACTGTAGAAAAGGCAATCCCTGGGATATTTAAAATTTGCGACAGTAGAAAATTAGTTTTTGAATAATTTACTGTAGAAAAGGCAATCCCTGGCGCACATAAAATTTGCGACAGTAGAAAATTATTTTTTGAATAATTTACTGTAGAAAAGGCAATCCCTGGGATATTTAAAATTTGCGACAGTAGAAAATTAGTTTTTGAATAATTTACTATAGAAAAGGCAATCCCTGGCGCACATAAAATTTGCGACAGTAGAAAATTAGTTTTTGAAAAATTTACTATAGAAAAGGCAATCCCTGGCGTAATTAAAATTTGCGACAGTATAAAATTATTTTTTGAATAATTTACTATAGAAAAGTCAATCCCTGGCGCAATTAAAATTTGCGACAGTAGAAAATTAGTTTTTGAAAAATTTACTATAGAAAAGGCAATCCCTGGCGCAATTAAAATTTGTGACAGTTGAAAATTATTTTTTGAATAATTTACTATAGAAAAGGCAATCCCTGGCGTAATTAAAATTTGCGACAGTAGAAAATTATTTTTTGAATAATTTACTATAGAAAAGGCAATCCCTGGCGCAATTAAAATTTGCGACAGTAGAAAATTATTTTTTGAATAATTTACTGTAGAAAAGGCAATCCCTGGGATATTTAAAATTTGCGACAGTATAAAATTATTTTTTGAATAATTTACTATAGAAAAGTCAATCCCTGGGATATTTAAAATTTGCGACAGTAGAAAATTATTTTTTGAATAATTTACTATAGAAAAGGCAATCCCTGGCGCAATTAAAATTTGCGACAGTAGAAAATTAGTTTTTGAAAAATTTACTATAGAAAAGGCAATCCCTGGCGTTATTAAAATTTGCGACAGTATAAAATTATTTTTTGAATAATTTACTATAGAAAAGTCAATCCCTGGCGCAATTAAAATTTGCGACAGTAGAAAATTAGTTTATGAAAAATTTACTATAGAAAAGGCAATCCCTGGCGCAATTAAAATTTGTGACAGTTGAAAATTATTTTTTGAATAATTTACTATAGAAAAGGCAATCCCTGGCGTAATTAAAATTTGCGACAGTAGAAAATTATTTTTTGAATAATTTACTATAGAAAAGGCAATCCCTGGCGCAATTAAAATTTGCGACAGTAGAAAATTATTTTTTGAATAATTTACTGTAGAAAAGGCAATCCCTGGGATATTTAAAATTTGCGACAGTATAAAATTATTTTTTGAATAATTTACTATAGAAAAGTCAATCCCTGGCGCACATAAAATTTGCGACAGTATAAAATTATTTTTTGAATAATTTACTATAGAAAAGGCAATCCCTGGCGCACATAAAATTTGTGACAGTTGAAAATTATTTTTTGAATAATTTACTATAGAAAAGGCAATCCCTGGCGCACATAAAATTTGCGACAGTAAAAAATTATTTTTTGAATAATTTACTGTAGAAAAGGCAATCCCTGGGATATTTAAAATTTGCGACAGTAGAAAATTAGTTTTTGAAAAATTTACTATAGAAAAGGCAATCCATGGCGCAATTAAAATTTGTGACAGTATAAAATTAGTTTTTGAATAATTTACTATAGAAAAGTCAATCCCTGGCGCAATTAAAATTTGTGACAGTAGAAAATTATTTTTTGAATAATTTACTGTAGAAAAGGCAATCCCTGGCGCACATAAAATTTGCGACAGTAGAAAATTATTTTTTGAATAATTTACTATAGAAAAGTCAATCCCTGGCGCACATAAAATTTGCGACAGTTGAAAATTAGTTTTTGAATAATTTACTATAGAAAAGGCAATCCCTGGCGCAATTAAAATTTGCGACAGTTGAAAATTATTTTTTGAATAATTTACTATAGAAAAGGCAATCCCTGGGATATTTAAAATTTGTGACAGTTGAAAATTATTTTTTGAATAATTTACTATAGAAAAGGCAATCCCTGGCGCAATTAAAATTTGCGACAGTATAAAATTATTTTTTGAATAATTTACTATAGAAAAGGCAATCCCTGGGATATTTAAAATTTGCGACAGTTGAAAATTAGTTTTTGAATAATTTACTATAGAAAACGCAATCCCTGGCGCACATAAAATTTGCGACAGTATAAAATTATTTTTTGAATAATTTACTATAGAAAAGGCAATCCCTGGCGTAATTAAAATTTGCGACAGTATAAAATTATTTTTTGAATAATTTACTATAGAAAAGTCAATCCCTGGCGCACATAAAATTTGTGACAGTTGAAAATTATTTTTTGAATAATTTACTATAGAAAAGGCAATCCCTGGCGCACATAAAATTTGCGACAGTAAAAAATTATTTTTTGAATAATTTACTATAGAAAAGGCAATCCCTGGGATATTTAAAATTTGCGACAGTATAAAATTAGTTTTTGAATAATTTACTATATAAAAGGCAATCCCTGGCGCAATTAAAATTTGCGACAGTATAAAATTAGTTTTTGAATAATTTACTATAGAAAAGGCAATCCCTGGCGCAATTAAAATTTGCGACAGTTGAAAATTATTTTTTGAATAATTTACTATAGAAAAGTCAATCCCTGGCGCACATAAAATTTGCGACAGTTGAAAATTAGTTTTTGAATAATTTACTATAGAAAAGGCAATCCCTGGCGCAATTAAAATTTGCGACAGTATAAAATTATTTTTTGAATAATTTACTATATAAAAGGCAATCCCTGGCGCACATAAAATTTGTGACAGTAGAAAATTATTTTTTGAATAATTTACTATAGAAAAGGCAATCCCTGGGATATTTAAAATTTGCGACAGTAGAAAATTATTTTTTGAATAATTTACTATAGAAAAGGCAATCCCTGGGATATTTAAAATTTGCGACAGTATAAAATTATTTTTTGAATAATTTACTATAGAAAAGGCAATCCCTGGCGCACATAAAATTTGTGACAGTTGAAAATTAGTTTTTGAAAAATTTACTATAGAAAAGGCAATCCCTGGGATATTTAAAATTTGCGACAGTATAAAATTAGTTTTTGAAAAATTTACTATAGAAAAGGCAATCCCTGGCGCACATAAAATTTGTGACAGTATAAAATTATTTTTTGAATAATTTACTATAGAAAAGGCAATCCCTGGCGCAATTAAAATTTGTGACAGTTGAAAATTATTTTTTGAATAATTTACTATAGAAAAGGCAATCCCTGGGATATTTAAAATTTGCGACAGTAGAAAATTATTTTTTGAATAATTTACTGTAGAAAAGGCAATCCCTGGGATATTTAAAATTTGCGACAGTAGAAAATTATTTTTTGAATAATTTACTGTAGAAAAGGCAATCCCTGGGATATTTAAAATTTTCGACAGTAGAAAATTATTTTTTGAAAAATTTACTATAGAAAAGGCAATCCCTGGCGCACATAAAATTTGTGACAGTATAAAATTATTTTTTGAATAATTTACTATAGAAAAGGCAATCCCTGGCGCAATTAAAATTTGCGACAGTAGAAAATTAGTTTTTGAATAATTTACTGTAGAAAAGGCAATCCCTGGGATATTTAAAATTTGCGACAGTAGAAAATTATTTTTTGAATAATTTACTGTAGAAAAGGCAATCCCTGGGATATTTAAAATTTGCGACAGTAGAAAATTAGTTTTTGAATAATTTACTATAGAAAAGGCAATCCCTGGCGCAATTAAAATTTGCGACAGTTGAAAATTAGTTTTTGAATAATTTTATACTGTCACAAATTTTAAATATCCCAGGGATTGCCTTTTCTATAGTAAATTATTCAAAAACTAATTTTATACTGTCACAAATTTTAATTGCGCCAGGGATTGCCTTTTATATAGTAAATTATTCAAAAACT